>VZRQ01009126.1:0-21776 GCA_013397975.1 Machaerirhynchus nigripectus | reverse complement strand
GGTGCCGCGCTAGAGGTCTTGCACAAAGAAAGACTCCTTCAGCGAGTGGCTGGGCGACAGGGCTGCACGGGCTGCGTGCACGCTGAGAAACCGAAAGTTTCTCCTTGCAGCTCGCGCTGAGGAAGAACGGTGCACAGCACTCTTGGGCTGCGAGCAAGCATGTACTCTGAGAAGAGGCGAAGCTGTGTTTTTCTTCTGTCCAGAATGATTAGGTCGTAGGGCGACGCCTCCGAGCAGGCGGCTTGTTTGTGCTGAGCAGCGGGTTGCCGAAGTCCTGCAAAACCTCGCTCTCCCTCCGAGTCAGCCGAGTCCGTGCTTGCTGCTGCACAAAGAAACGCGCAGCATGAGAGCGGCACCGTGGTAATCCGTCAGTGTTGCGGGCTGCCTGCAATTCTCTCCGTCACACCGGCGTCATAGCAGAAGGCGCTGCTGAAGCACCTCTTTCTGCAAGCAGCTTTGAGAAACCGCACGTCACACGGTTCCTCTGTCCCTTTGTCATAGACAGGCGTCCGGTCTTTCTTTCACTCTCGCAGCTCCGTTGGACACCTCCAGCAGTCAGTCTGGTGGAGGTCGGCTGTGGAGGTAAAAACCAGTGCACAACTTCACCTTCGCCTTCCGCTGGTAAAAGCGCACCTCAGGCTCGCCGTTGCTCTCTGTGCTTGCTTCCCTTCTGTACTGCGTCCTACCGTCTTGTTTTCTGCAACGCGGAGGCTGAAGTGAGGCGCAGCTAGCTTCTTCCCGCGTGGAGCTGCAATGAGAAGAGTAAAGCAGCACCAGTAAGGGTATTTGAACGTCTTCCTTCCCCTTGCTTATAAGGCTAATTCAAAAGGCAGGCGTGTGACAGCTACCCTCGTCTTGCAGCCCGTAGGATGCTTCTGTTTTTTTGGCCTAAGGATGTCGTCCTCCTTTTCTGTCTCTCGCCAGCTCCTCTGCACACGTCCAGCAGCCACTCTTTTGGAGTACGTCTGTGGAGTTAAAAGCCACTTCAGGGCTGCACCTTCGCCTTCGAACGTAAGAGCGCAGCTCGAGATCGCTGATTCCATCTGTGCTTTCTTCCCAGCGCCGGTCTGCACCTTCCTTTTGCCTAATGTTATCCACACGCCAAACAAACCTTGCGCTGTGTGCGTTCCTTCCCAGCATCTTCTGCCCTTTACAGTTTTCCAATCTCATTGTCCAAAACGAAACCAAGTATTTCCACTCAGGGCTCCACCAGGGAGATATTCCCAGCACTGGTAGCTGTCGCAGAGCTTCTCCTTTGCTTTAGTTAATTTGAATTCGGCAGGCAAGCACTTGGCAGCCACGCTGCTTTTGCAGCCAGTACGCTGCGGACACAAGCACGATGCTCTGCGGCTTCATTCTTCGCCTTACTTACGAGGCTTTTTCTTATTCTCCTGGAGTGCTAAACGCCTACCTACTGTTCTCTCAGAGCGCTGTGCCGTCACAGCAGCCGTTCAGCGCACTGCTTTTGTGGCAACGTTCCCGTGCCACGTACTTTCCTTCTCAGCTCTATCATTCTCATAAACTTACTGGAACAGAAGTTTTCCGCCACGTCTCGCAAGGTTATCATTGACAGGACATGAAGCTTCCTCGGCAGCTTGCCTCTTTCGCACAGAAACTTCCATTTGCCCCAAAATTAAATGGCAGTCTTTTTTCCTGATGCTTCCTATGTTTTTCAGCTGGACCTTTGTTAATTACGAGGCTGTAAATTGTGTGATGTTTTTAGCTGAGAAGGAAGTTGCAGAGCAGCATAGTCTGACGGAAGTTTGGAGGTTGTAATTGAAAGAGGACTGCTGCTTGCCTTCGGGGCAATTAGAATTTTCCGTTCATAAGAGGAAAGCTCCAAGCAAGCTTCTTGTCCTGTCAATCATAGCTGTGCGAGATACAGCCAAAATCAGGCTGACACATCTGGCAGACAAGAATGTGTCCGTGCCAAAATATTGTCTTTTTTTACCGCGATTTTGGTGGTTTGTTGAAAGCCTTGATTATTGAAGGACTAAATCAGGAACTGCTTCTCTCCCGGCACCTGTTCTAGCAAAGCTGTCGCAACAAACACAGCCCTCGCAAATGCTTCTGTTCTGGCAGAGAGTTGTGTACGAAAGGACACGGACACCTATGTCTCTGAAATGTGAGATTATGTGACCATATGTCAAGCCGAGCAGAAAATCGCAGAGCAGAGAGGTGCGGCTGCAGTTCACAGGATGCGTCAGGAAAGAGGACTCCCGCTTGATTTTGGGGCAAATGGGAGCTTCTCTGCGTAAGGGGCAAGCTGCCAAGCAAGCTTCTTGTGCTGTCGACGTTACCCGTGCGAGACGTGGAGGAAAATATCTCCCATTCCCTTCAGTCTATGATAGATCTGAGAAGGAAGTGCACGGCACGGGCACGTTGCCACAGGAGTAGTGCCCTGGATGGCTGCTGTGCCGGCACAGCGCTCTGTGAGACAAGTAGGTGGGCTTTTCTCCCTCCAGGAAGAAGAATTTGCCACTCTTCAGCAAGGCGAATAATGAAGCACCAGAGAACAGTGCCTTTCCAGGCAGCGTAAAGGCTGCAAAAGCAGTGAGGCTGAAACCTGCTTGCCTGGCGTATTCTAGTTAGCTAATGCGAGGGCGACGGTCCACCACAGCTACCGTCTTGGGAAAATCTCCTTCTCTTAACCCTCTGTGGAAACACTTAGGTTTATCTTTAGACACTGAGATTGGAAAACTCTTAAGGGCAGAAGATGCTGAGAAGGAATGTACACAGCGCAAAATTTTATTTGGTCAATGGCTGGCGTGCATCGGGGGAAGGTGCAGACCGCCGCTGGCTTTTTCTTCTTGAGCCATTTTGAAGGGAGCAGCTGCTGCACGCTTGCAAGGGGGCTGCAGGAGTGAGAACGGTGACGGCACGTCTATGTGAGCAGCAAGGTACAATGCTGCATTGTGGGAGCTGCAGTTGAACGGCTGCTAAGGGAAGCGGGTAGTTTATGAGAGCCTTCTGTTTTGACACTTGCTTCTCTGAGCAGATGTAGCCACTTGACTCTGCACCACTGAAGACTTGTGAAAGTGCTTAGCCCCGGGTTGCGTGAGGGAGTTCAGCGGCTGCGAGCTCCATGTCGCACCAGCAAGAGCACGCTCGGCAGACACTGACTGCGCAGGAGCTATCAGCTGGACTTCGGCTATCCCGTCCTTGGGCTTCGAAAGAGACTTACTGACGAGCTGAAAAGGAATGAGCGTAGACGAATGCTGAGGCATGTAGCTGAAGAGCGGCAAGGAGAAGGGCTTATGCAGCCACTGTTGGTTTCTTGACATGGGAATTCTTCTGGCACCTGGAACATGCTGCTAATTACGGCTTTTGAATGGACAGGGGAAGTGTCTGGCATGTTGAATATCGTGCGCCCAGAGATCTCCTGGACACTCTGCCTTCAACACCACATCCTAGCAGAAAAGAGGCTCTGCTGGCTATCCCGTTTCTTACGTAGCTTTGCACTGCACCACACATGTTTATACCATGCTTCTTGATTTCTGCTGCACGTGCCGTTTGGTTTTTGCTGCCTTTCTGACTCCACCTCCATGATTTTCATCTGGAAACAGCAGACCATTTTTCACAGTGATTTGGAAGGAAAGCAACACCATGCCATCTAGGGCCATGAACTTGCCTTTCAAACCAGATGTACTGTTTCATTATTTCTTCCATCTTTCAGCGCTCCTGAACCGGAACCTACTGGATCAAATATCAGTATTGGCCACAAAAGTGGGCCTGCAGAGCAAGATGTTGCTGAATCCCCATTGTACTGGTATTCTGTGAAAAGCAGCACACCTCCTGGAGTTATACACCTTCCTGCTCAGCTTTATATGTCTTTTCCGTTTCCTTCACTCTTGCAGAGCCCAGCTTCAAAACCTAACAGCATCCAGCTCCCTTACCAAATCATCTAGAGCGAAACATAATCCTTCCCTTTTCCTCGCAGCTTCAAAAGAGCAGCACACGCAGGCCTGTTCTCTCAGCTTTAAGTGCTCTTGCACTTTCAGTCTCACACTGTCCAGTTACAAGCCTAGAAACTTTCAGCAGCTGGTCGTACAGAAGGAGGTCCAAGAAGAAAGAGGCTGCGCTAGAATTCCCTCCTCTTTTACAGCCTGCCAACTGCACAGCAGAGAGTGAGACGATTCGTCTTCCTTGCCAGTGCTCTGCGCCGTCACATTCTTTGGTCTCGAAGAGCCAGCGTCCACAGCGGATCTCTTACATTAACTGCACCCACATGACCGGTGCCTGGCCAGAAAACCGGTGGCTTTTTCCTGGGCACAGCGAGCGCTCATAAAAAAAGGCTCCTTTGCCTTTCATTGACTTGCTCACTCAGCCCCCACCTTGGCTTCCTTTCCACTTTTTCCTGGGCTTCTGGGACGTGTGGTTGAAAGCAGCGGATCCAGGAGGTCTCTGGGCGTGCGAGATTCAGCACGCCGCTTCACCAGACACACCCCATTTCCATTTGAAAGCCGTAATAAGCAGCATGTTCCAGGTGCCAGAAGAATTCCCATGTCAAGAAACCAACAGTGGCTGCATAAGCCCTTCTCCTTGCCGCTCTTCAGCTACATGCCTCAGCATTCGTCTACGCTCATTCCTTTTCAGCTCGTCAGTAAGTCTCTTTCGAAGCCCAAGGACGGGATAGCCGAAGTCCAGCTGATAGCTCCTGCGCAGTCAGTGTCTGCCGAGCGTGCTCTTGCTGGTGCGACATGGAGCTCGCAGCCGCTGAACTCCCTCACGCAACCCGGGGCTAAGCACTTTCACAAGTCTTCAGTGGTGCAGAGTCAAGTGGCTACATCTGCTCAGAGAAGCAAGTGTCAAAACAGAAGGCTCTCATAAACTACCCGCTTCCCTTAGCAGCCGTTCAACTGCAGCTCCCACACTGCAGCATTGTACCTTGCTGCTCACATAGACGTGCCGTCACCGTTCTCACTCCTGCAGCCCCCTTGCAAGCGTGCAGCAGCTGCTCCCTTCAAAATGGCTCAAGAAGAAAAAGCCAGCGGCGGTCTGCACCTTCCTTCAGTGGTTTTGTTCTCGCTCTCTACTTTCTGTGCGACAGGGATTGAGGGGATTGCAAAGCAGGCTCTAAACTTTAAAGAGTTTAACAATTTTTTAAAGAGAATTTAGATAAAGGGAATATTAAGTGTCAGAGGAATCGTTCAGAACATTTCTCCTCTCCCCATCCTCCTCCCTCCTCTTCCGTGCAATATAAACGCATAAACTTGGGATTTTTTCAGTCTTTTTTCCACCTCTGCAATAGTCGTTCATCAGTTTGCTTAGGGAGTGTGTGGGGAACCAAGAAGCTAAAACTTCTGAGGAAAGTAATGGATTTAATTTACAGCTTTGGAAGGAGCTGGGGTTAATATGATGACAAGATATATCGGTCTTAAGCAAGAGAATTATAAATATGTTTTCCTATAGTTATAAGTAAAAATATGTGTTGGGTGATTTGGTGAAGGGTTTTAAGTACAGTTATGTGATTTTATAATTGAAGTTAAGAATTTAGATATTATAATAAAACTCTATGTGCATATGTGACCTAGCACTTAATTGGTAGAAGAACAGACATATTGCAGTAAAAAGTACTAAAGGTGATAGGTTACTGAGTCAAAATAAATTTCCATATTAATTTCTTCTTGGACCAAAAAGTTATAAATTGCCATGTAACCGTGAAACCCCTGACTATCTCTGATGGTTTGAACCTGAATTGGTGGACAATTTTTTACACCAATAACGCTTCTCGAAATATATATATTTCAGCCGTTTGGGTGCCCAGGAATTTTCTCTTCCTTCCGGCCTTTAGACTGATAACAGGGCTCTGGCTGGTCAGCCCGGCAGGGGCTGGGGCTAGGCCTGCGGCTTCGTGAGGGCCGTGAGGGTCGTGATGTCCTCCCCCTCACTTTTCTGGGGCAGCCAGAGATGAACCTTTATATTTCCGGCGGAGACCAGCTCCTGGCTGCTTCCCAGCAGAGATCATGTGACCAACAAAGATAAAGTTCCAGCTCTAAACGCAGGCCTGGGTAAGATTAACCCCTTCTGAATTGTAAGCTCCTCAGAAGAGATGAGATCCACAGATATCATTCTCTCCCAGGTCAGGGAAAAAGGGAAAGGCAAAGGCATATGAATTGATAGCATGATAGTGACACCAAAGTCAGTAAAGAGGAAAGAGCTGAAGCCCAGAGGGAGGAGATAGAGGTGATGCTTTTAACCTAGAAGCTGAAATCCTTTTGTGATCTATGGTGGTGGACAATGATATATCAGATTACCACTTGTAATTTCTTGATAAGCATGGGGGGTGGAGCATTCAAATTGTAGGCATGAGCAAAGATGCCTGTGCTGGAATCAGTAAANGTGGGGGAGAGGAAAAGGGGGGTGGGGGGGGGGGGGGGGGAATAGTGGTGATATGAAGACCCTTGCTCGCAGGGGAAAAGAAGACCTCTGCTCCTGAGATAGAGATGCCCCTAGAGGCAAATGACGAGTACCCATTAGCTGAGACTGAGCCCTTGAAAATGGCTGTGGGGAAGCAGTAAGCCAAGGGAAGGGGGTTTTCACATGCCAGCAGAAAACCACCCCGGGCGGCAGCTTGTGCTGTGACTTGGAAGCCACAAGAAGACTCCTTCTTATGGAGAAGCCCCAGAGCATGAGCAAAAGAGACTCCTCTCCCTAAATGAACTCATGAAAGATTACAGAGTGGATAAAACTGAAATAATCTCAAGTTTGTGCCTTTATGTTGTAACTAGGAAGAGAGGGGAGGATGGGGGAAGTGTTCTGAAGGTGTATTTTGACTCTTATTAGTCCTTTTTCTTTTAGTTCTGTTAATAAACTTCTTTATAATCTTTAAGTTTAGAGTCTGCTTTGCATTCCTCCTAATTTTTATCTCACAGAAGGTAAGAAATGAGAACCAACCCACTACACTTTCTTCTGTTATGATGACTTTTTACTTGATCTCCTGACCTCTGAGACTGATGCCTTTTTTGTTATTTTAAGTAATAAATTTTGTAGAACTGCCACAGTCCCATCTCTTTAATGAAAACTCCACTGGAAAGTATCGGGCTATTGATGCATAAGCGACTAGTGGTGTACCCTATGTTAGGCCATGCTCTATAGAAGAAAGGTCGGAGATTCCATGGTCAACGTCTGAGTCGTGTCTTGAAAGTAAAGATGATCCAGATCTAAGTGAAGGTTGAAAGGAAACCTGAAGGCCGTTGAGGGACGACGACCCAGTGAGATCTGGTAGACACAGCACCCTGCGAGGCGAGGCAAGGTGAAGACTGAGGGTGGGAAATTGGTAAAAATATCTCCAAAGAAAAAAGAGATGTCAAGTTGAACAATTTGATAAAATTGCATTCCAGATGGTTCCCAAGCAGGAGCTGAAAGATTTATTACTATGGGCAATTAAGAACCTCCCAGAAGCTGAGCTTGAGGTTTTTCTCAATAAATCCTGGGAAAGAGTTGGACTTAAAATTTTTGACCTTGCTACTGAGAGAGATAAAATTATGGCTTTTCTGCTGCCCACCTGTTGTGTGCTGATTGAAATATTTGCTCAGTAAATTCCGAGCTCTCCGAAATCTTAGGTACGCCACATGCACGGGCACAGTCCCCACCTTCGGCCATTTCTATTATTGCACCCAGAGGTGGGGGCGAGTGTTCGCCCACACGGAAAGTAGGGCAGGGAGCCCTTGGAAGTGACAGGAAAACCAGGAGGGAGGGGGGCCCCAAACCTGGATTTGACAATTCTGGATGTGGCAACTCCGGACGTGACAAATCCGGATATTAAAAAACCGGACATGACCGAAAGAAAAGTGGACACTGTGAAAACAAACCTCAGTAATGCTAGTATGAGAGCAGAGATACAGAGCCAGGATCCATGTTGTACGTGAGAGGATGAATTTGATTTACCCAACCAGTAGATAAACTGGCTTTCTTCTGCTGGCAAGTGAAATTCCTTCCCTTCTCAGAGAGAAAAGGATCCAGATAAGCCTGTTTTAGCAGATTGGAATGCTAAACATCATAAAATAATAAAAGGAGCGTGATTTTACTATAAACAGTAAATCGCTTTTAGCAATGCTGGTGAGATATGGGAGTGCAGGAGCCAATTCTCTGTTGGAAGCGGTGTCCCCTGATGATATTAAAGATTTAAGAAGTGCATTAAAGAGAGTGGTTCGGGCTCTCCCTATTTTAAGCAGCTGTTAAAAGGGACTTTTGATCACCTGGATTTTAAACATTTTGATTGTAACAATATTGCTTCAATGCTCTTGACTGAATCGGAGTGCATGCTGTGGCAATTAAGGTGGTGGAAGCTTCTTGAAAAAAATCACAGAGAGTTATTCAGGAGGTCTCAATGCAGCCCTTACACTGGCACACTTGGCAGGTGATGCACCTCATAATAGACCAGAAGATCAAGCAGACCTGCCGAGAGGGGTCCTTGGTGACATCAGAGGTGCAGCCAGGGGGACACTTTTGCTGTGTTCGTTATACACAAAAAGACCTCTGACACCTGGAGGCGTCTGCATGATCTCAGAAATATCAATGAAGTGATAGAAGATATTGGATCTTCACAGCCTGGACTTTCTTCTCTCTATGGTCCCAAGAGATTAGCCTTTAGTTATCATTGATTTAAAAGACTGTTTTTTCAACATTCTACTTCATCCAGATGATGCCCCATGTTTTGCATTCTCGGTCCCAAATATTAATAGAAAAATGCTGTCTCTAAGATATCATTGAGTCACACTCTTCAGGGAATGAAAAATTCACCCACTATATTTCAGTGGTTTGTAGCAAAAGCTTTATCTCCAGCTAGACAAAAGCATCCTCAAGCAAGGATTCTGCATTTCATGGATGACCAGTTATTTTTGGCACCAACACAAAAGGAGATGGAGGAAGCTCGTTAGAGTGTTGTAGCAGAGATTAAAAGTGCTGGACTTGAGATTTCTGCAACAAAAATACAGGAAACTCCGCCGTGGAAATAATTGGGATGGAAAATCACAGAAGAAGCAATAATGCCACAGAAAATACAGGTTCAGGTTAAAATTAATACCTCACAAGACTTGCAGCAGCTTTCAGGAGAAATAAATTGGATCAGATCTATGTTAGGTATCACCAATGGAGAGTTTGCTCCATTTTTTACTTGCTAAGATGAGACTGCAACATCACATCTCCAAGGACACTGACACCTGAAGCTCAAAAGGCTCTTGACAGGTTAGCAGAAGCAGTTCAAAAGAGACAGGGAAATTGCTGTTTTATCTCACAGCCATTTTTTTCTTGCAGTGTTACGAGAGAAGATGCAGTTGTATGGGCTCATAGTTCAATGGGATGCTTCTGCAAAGGATTCTTTACTAATAATAGATGGGTATTTTTACCTTACGGGTCCCCGTAAACAATCTTCACGATGATGGAGATGATAGCACAGATTGTAATCAGAGGGAGAACAAGGCTACTAACTATGACCGGCAAAGATTTTGCAGTGATTTATTTACCTCTGAAGAAGCAATATTTTGATTGGGGGTTGCAAAAATCAGAGGATCTGCAAATTGCATCATTAAATTACTCTGGCATTTGTTCCATTTATTTTCCCAGCCACAAGTTATTGAAAGCAAATTTAAGCTTTAGAGAAAAACGTCTGTTAAGTAAAGTGCCTTTAAATGCGGTAATGTTATTTACTGATAGGTCAGGAAAAACACATAATCAGTGCTAGTTTGGCAAGACCCAGAGACTAAAACATGGAAATCAGACACCCAAACTGTAGAGGTTCAACTCAAGTGGTTGAGCTTGCGGCAGTAGTCAGAGCCTTTCAGTTTTTTCAGGAACCTTTATTTTGATTACAGGTTCTGCTTATGTTGCTAATATAGTTAAAAGAATACAGGGATTGGTTTTGAAAAATGTTACTAATGATGCTCTGTGGCGTTATCTTACATGTCTTTACTCAATTGTACAAAGCAGAACTAACCAATATTTTGTCTCCCATATTAGAGCTCATTCATCACTTCCAGGATTTCTAGCAGAAGGCAACTCCAGAGCTGATGAGTTAACAGTGGCAACAGTAAACCCCGTACCTAAAACTTTTGAACAGGCAAAGCTGAGTCATGCCTTCTTTCATCAGAATGCACAAGCATGTCTGAGAATGTTTTGCCTTTCTAGAGACCAGGCAACGGCAATCGTAAATTCCTGCCCAGATTGTCAACTTGTGCAGCCCCTGTTTCTACAGGAGCAGTCAACCTTCGAGGACTCCAGAGTTTGCAATTGTGGCAGACAGATATTACCAAATATCCGTCTTTTAAGAAATTTAAAGATATCTGTCAGTGGATACATTTTCCAATGCAGTTTTTGCTTCTGTACATGCAGGAGAGACAGCAAGTCATGTACATCAGCATCTTTTGCAGGCTTTTGCATCATTAAGAGTACCTCAAGGAATAAAAACAGATAATATTACTGCTTATACAGCTGATAAGGTAGCTGGATTTTTCAATGATTGAGGTGGTCGCCACACCTTTGGTGGTCCTTATTCTCCCACGAGTCAGGCAGTTGTTGAAAGAACACATCATTCTTTAAAATGCATTTTGGATTGGCAAAAGGGAAATGTAGCAATTGTAGAAAGGCAACACCGCAGATGCGACTAATAAAGCCTTGTATGTTTATAACTTTTTGAAGTGTTCCTCTGCATAACCTGATCCTCCGATATTTAGGCATTTTTCTAACAGTACACATGCAAAATTGAAAGAAAACCCCTTTGTTCTAATTAGAAATCCAGAAACAGGACAAATTGAATGTCCATTTCCTTGAATAACCCGGGAAAAAGGTTTTGCTTGTGTTTCTACAGGTACGGGACCTAGGTGGTTTCCTGAGAAAATCACGAAGCCATACCACACACAGAAACACGCTGATAACCCCATGAGTAAAGAAGAAAGAACACAGATATGAACTACACAGACACTGCAACTCCTGCCTGAAATCTTTTGTCTTTACTGCTAAAACTGCGGACTTTGGATTTTGTGTCAATATAGAGGGTGTGAAAAGGAGAATATCATAAAGTTCTTTTGGCAAATAATCCTCCTCTTCAAATCTAAAGAGGGCAGGAAATGCTTTTATGCCTTATCTTTAAGTGATATTCGAACAAGGTTCAGAAAAGGTAAAAGAATATTCTTAGAAGTTTGCTTGGAAATTAAAATTTAAGAAAAGAGTCTTTTGTCAAAGATAACTTTAAGAAACATGGAGTTTAATCGGATATAAGGTTTGATTGTTTCTTTGTTCGCTTTTTTTGCCTGTAAATGTGTAGCTTTATGAGTTGATCAGCCTAAAACCAATGCTTGGGTGACTTTAGCTAATGCTCCAGGTTTAGATACCCTATGCTTGTCTACCACAACCCCAGAAAATCCATTTTCAACTTGCTTATTCAGTGTACCAGTAGAAAATTGGCCAATCCCAGAAGAAATTGAAGAGCCATACGTGGCAACTTTGCTGGTTCAAAAAGGTGGGAATACTATACTCCAGTAAATACATGGGGATGGTGGACACCTTATCTTCCAAAAGCCACTGATGAACTTCAAGAGTCGGAATTTTTGGCTCTGTAAAAGTACAATTCTGTGTCAAATTCAATTCAACAGAGGACAATCAGTCAGAAGTGAGGAATGTCTCTCCACAATCACCCTGTGTATAAAAATCATTCCTTTTGGTGTAATGATACCTCTATAGTTTCATCTACATTTCGCTCTGTTCGTCTTCAATTACCAACAGGAGCATTCTTTGTTTGTGGACACAGAGTATGGTCTTCTATTTCTTCAATTATTAAGGGTGGTCTGTATACTTTAGGAAAGCTTACATTGTTAACTCCCAATATGAAAACAATTGCCAACGTGAGACACAGAGGAAAGAGATGTTTTACCCATCAGTACAGACCAGAGAGTAAAAATGATTTCAATCCATGGGGTTTTGGAAAAAGTTTTACAGCATCCCTTCTTTTGCCACCTCTTGCTTCGGCAGTTGTGTTAAAGCAGTTAGATCAGTTGGGATGTTGGCTGAGTCAGCAATCTGATGCTACGTCCATTGCATTAAGTGGCTTCTTGGCAGATGTTAAAAGTGTAAGACATGTAACTTTGCAAAATAGAGCAGCAATCTATTTTCTTTTTTTTGCCCATGGCCATGGATGTGAGGATTTCAAAGGAATGTGTTGTATGAATTTATCTGATCATTTTGAGTCTATTCACAAAAGCATACAACAGCTTAAAGGGGGTGTATCAAAAATAAGAACTGACAATGGAACTTGGCTGGATGATTTGTTTAGTGGATGGGATTTGACACCATAGGTAAAGAAATGTCTTACAACAGGCCTATACATTTTGGTAGTCATAATATTAATGTTTATAATGGTACCTTGACCATGTGTACAACAAATGATAGATAAATCTATTAATAGAGTTTTTCTAGTGCAAAAAGGAGGGGGAGATGTGGGAAACTGAGAGGTTAAAACTTCTGAAGACAATAATGGATTTAATTTACAGCTTTGGAAGGAGCTGGGGTTAATGTGATGACAAGATATATTGATCTTAAACAAGAGAATTATAAATCTGTCTTCCTATAGTTATAAGCAAAAATATGTTGGGTGATTTGGTGAAGGGTTTTAAGTACAGTAATGTGATTTTATAATTTAAGAATTTAGACATTGTAATAGAAGTATATGTGCATATGTGACCTAGCACTTAATTGGTAGAAGAACAGACACACTGCAGGAAAAAGTACTAAAGGTGATATGTTATGGAGTCAAAACAAAGTTTCGTGTTAAATGCTTCTTGGACCAAAAAGTTATAAGTTGCCATGTAACCCTGAAACCCGTGAGTATCTTCTGTTATGGCCACTTTTTATTTTGCCTCATGACCTCTGGGACTGATGCCTTGTTTGTTATTTTATGTAATAAATCGTATAGGACTGCCATAGTCCCATCTCTTTAATGAAAACTCCAATGGAAGTCATCGGGCTAGCGATGCATAAGCAACAGGAGAGGAGTCACTTTTGCTCAAGCTATGGGGCTTCTCCACAAGAAACAATCTTCTCGTGGCTTCAAAGTCACAGTACCACAGCTGCCCAGGGTAGGTTTCTACTGGCATGTGAAAAATCCCTTCCCTTGACTCACAGCTTTCCGCACAACTGCTTTCAAGAGTTCAATCTTTGCTAATGGGTTACTGTTTTAAGGATGAGCTGTTCAAGAAGAAAGGTTTTCTTCATCTACCTCTGGGATCATCTTCATCTCTAGGAACAGAGGTTTTCTTCTTCCCTGGGAGCAAGGGTCTTCACTTCATCACTATCTCTCTCGGGCTTGTCAGGCTTCTCAGTGGATCACAGCTAGTCCAACATTTATTTAATTTCAGCACAGGCATCTTTGCTTATGGTTACAATTTTGCTTGTGGCTTGCTCTACCCCCCATGCTTATAATGAAATTACAAGGGGTTCTCTCATGTATCATAGTCCATCACCATAGCTTTACAAAAGAATTTCAGCTTTTAGGTTAGGTTTGAAGCGTCTCCTCTATCTCCTCCCTCTGGGCTTCAGCTCTTTCTTCTTCACTGACCTTGGTGTCACTATCATGGTGTCTATTCACGTGCCTTTGTCTTTCCCTTTCCTCCAACCTAGGAGAGGATTGATGTCTGCAGGTTTCATTTCTTCGGGGGAACTTACAGTGCAGGAAGTTTTAATCTTACCCGGGCCTTGGCTTTGAACTTATCTGTCTCTGTTGAGAAGGAGAAGGAAAGGCAGGGCTGGACCTGGAAAGATGGGTTGGAAAGTCAAGGAGGAGGATGGGTGAACAAGGCAATGCAAGGCAGCAAAGGAAGGGCAAGGGATGTATACAGAGGGGTCAGTAAGGCCATGCAAGCTGTGGACAGGCAAGTCGAAGAAAAGGAAAGGTCAGGAAAGGCAAGGAAATGCAAGGTTCAGTAGGAAAGGCAAGGCAAGGGAGGGGCAAGCAAGGCAATAATTGTTTTAGGAGAAACAGGCTATGCACAGCTAAGCCAATAAGGAAATGGTAGGGAAGTCCAGGTGGGCAGTGGGTGAACAAATCAATGCAAGGCAATGGAGTAGTAGGAAGGGCAAGAGAAGGATCTGGATGGGTCAGTTAATCAAAGGAAGGGATAGTCAGGAATGCCAAAGCTGGGTAAGAATGGCAAAGATACGCAAATGTGGTGTAGGCCTGGCAATGCAAGACCATGGAAGAAAGCAGTAGAGAGGTCAAGGGGGGATGGGCATGCAGGGTTAGCAGCGAAAGACAAATAAACTGGGGTTTACACAAGGCAAGGGAAAGGAGTGGATTGCTCTCAGACAAAAGCTGCCAGGACAGTCTGGCTGTCCGGCCAATGATCTCGCATGGGCCTCCTGTCATGTGCACCTGAAATACTTGGGCTGCATGGTTTTCTTCTTATGGAAAGGACTGTCACTCTTGTTCAGGAGCCCATGGTTGAAATTTGGATTAATTTCCAAAATTCAATACATCCAAGGATTGCTCCCCGTCAGGACAGACAGGTCTAGGTGGCCTTAACCTACCCTTTGAAATTTCTCATATACCCCTGAAACACTGGGGTTAGATGTATTCCTTTCTGTGGGAAAGAACTGTCATTCTCGAAAAGAAGCTGATGGCTGAAATTGGGAATGCACCTCCCAAATTCAGTACATCCAATGATTGCTCCCAGAAAAAAACTGCCAATTTCTGGTCTGTCTGGACTTGATCTCCCCATGGGCTGCCTCTCATATGCACCTGGAACAATAGGGCTATGTGCTTTTCTTCCTATGGAAAAGAACTCTCATTTTCATGCAGGAGCCCAGGGAAGAAATTTGTATTAACCTCCAAAATTCAATACATTCGATGATTTCTCCCAGAGAGAAGCTGTCAGCACTAATGGATCTAGCTGTCCTTAAGCTACCCTGGGGAACCTCTCATCTGCACCTGAAACAATGGGGCTATGTGCTATCCATCCTACGGAAAAGAACGATCATTCTTGTCTACGTGTGCAGAAGTGGTGTCTTTTGTGGCCAGGTGCCTGTGATAAAAAGTGGTATTCCAACTCCTAAAATTGCAAATATCGGAGGATTGCTGCCAGACAAAAGCTGCCAGAACTGATGGCTGTGGCTGGTCTTGGCCTCTTGGGTGCTGCCTCACAGCTGCCTTTTAGTCTCTGGGGTGCTGCGCTGTCCTTCCTGTGGGAAAGAGCCTTCCTTCATGTTCAAACACCTGTGATTGAAAGTGGGATCGCACCTTTTAAATTTGAAATGTTCCAAGATTGCTCCCAGACGAAAACTGCCAGGACCAACAAGTCTGGCTGGCCTTGGCCTCCCTGGGGTCTGCCTCCAAGCTGCCCTCGAGACACTCATGTTAGTGGTTCTTACGAATTGGTTTAACACAGAAGATCAAAGCCTCTGTGAATAAAATGGATTTGACACAGAAAGTTCAAATTGTACTCAAAAAACATGATTAAAACCAAATGAGGTTAGATTTTGGTGCCAAAAATTTGATATATTTAATTTAATAGTAAAAAAGGTAAGAAAGAAAGAAAGAAAGAAAGAAGGAAAGAAAGAAAGAAAGAAAGAAAGAAAGAAAGAAAGAAAAAAAGAAAGAAAGAAAGAAAGAAAAAGAAAGAAAGAAAGAAAGAAAGAAAAAGAAAGAAAGAAAGAAAGAAAGAAAGAAAGAAACTGAAAAAGATGTGTGTTTGGGGGTTAGGGGGACAGGAATAGAGTGACAGGGGTTAGGCAGAAACATATCACCCATCTGAGGGTCCCAACAGTGTCTCACGGCTTCCCTCCATCTGGTCTTATTTGTGGTGAGGGTCCCCCACTGCCACACTGCGCCATGCCACACCACGCCATGCCACACTGGAAAGTATAGTATCCAGTGGATTAATATATATTTGGGCCAGGTGGGAATGCCCACATACCTCCCCTGAGGGGGCTAGATTTGACACTGTCCCCTGCCACACAGGGGATTTGTTGCATCATGTTGCAGTGCTCTGGTGCAAGGTCTGGGGACCCCTTTAGGGGGGGACCTCTGATGGGCCATGACGCACCTCTGCTGTGGATAAGCTTTTCCTGGGGTGAAGCGCCCCGAAGCTGAGCTGGTCTGCACAGTGCAGGATGGGAGTTCACTGCCTTGGACCACAGGCTTTTTATGACACACCCAAAACCTCTCCTCCTCCCACCCTTTGGTGTGAGGGTCTGTGTGAGCCTGGCAGCTGATAGCCCTGGGGCTGTGGTCTCCACTCCGAAGGTGTTAAGCTTGATCCCTCTGTGAACGTATTTTCTCCCCAGACCTGAGTTTACTTTATCTTATCTCCATCAGCGAGCAGTGTAGGGCCTCAGTCAGAAGTCAGGGTGCAGTCATCTTCTCTGCAGCTTTTGTAATACAGTTTTGCTATAATAGGCAGAAGTCCTCCATGAAGACGTTTGTCATAAACTATATTTCAGTCTCTGACAGAGGTACAGGTTAAAAATGTGTTGTTAAAAATATAATGAAAATGAATTGAACACAGTGAAGCAAAATGAATCAAATAGATGGCTTGGCATTTTTCTTTTTTAACTTATCCGTCCTAGATGGTTATGTTACGAACAAGCCGAAGTTCGGCGCTAGGATGGGCAGACACACAAGCTCTTCTCCCAAGGTATTAGCTGCAGATGACTTCCCTTTGAATGCACCCAGAGGCACATTTTATAGTGTGATCACTGGTGTGATGACTGGTTCTCCACTCCTCAGTTATCCCAATAGTTCCAGTGATGGATCAAGGCTTTAAATATTTTGCTTCAGCTAAAGGTTCATTGGCCACTTGAAAGACGTATTAAATGACTGATGTGTACCCTTCTCTTCGTGTCTTAAGTTTAGCAGTGCATAATGTTATCAAGGGCCTCATTAAGGGTACTTTATAAGCACGGTTTTGTAATATTAAGTATTGTTTTGACTTTGATGGAGTTCTGCCATGAATATTTAGTGGCATTTTGTAAGCACTTTATCAGCTCATATGCAGAAGAGTGAGACAGCCTTTTTATGATGCAGGTCAATATTTTTGACCTGCTGTTTCCCATGTTTTTGTGTTACTCACTGGCCTCGTGAGCACAAGTAATGTACAGAGTCTTCAACTGTGAACAACAAATGACTTGTCAACAGACTCAGGACAGTGGCATTTTTGTTGGACAGTTTTCTTCTTTCACTGTGTAATATCTAAAACTGTTCATCTTGGCAGGTTAATATTTTCAGTCAAAAACGAAAGAGCAGGGAAAAGAAAGCTCAGGCATGGTAGTAGGCAATGTGTTTGGGGCAGTGGGAAGTCATGGATTTCTTTAAATTTACAGCTTTTTCATTCTTTACTACAGGGCTCAAGGAAAGCAGGGAGTATCAAAAGCTGTGTTTTGTTTTCTTATTGTAAATATTAATGATAAACATCTGGAATGTGCACAGACCTTCATGTTGCTTCAGAAAGTCCTGTACTGGAAGTAGCAGCTGAGCAGAAGGCTTGCCTGGAAGCTGGAGTTATGAGAAGGGGGTTGGGAGGATTAGCTAAGATCTGAGATGAGGCACAAAAAACTATCACCTTTTAACTTTCTTCCTATTTCAAGGAAGAATAAGCAAGAAAATAGGAGAAGCCAGAGAAGTTATTATACTTTTATTTATTGCTCATGGAACCAGATAGAATAGGGTGAGCACTGAAAGAACACACTTTCTATGCTTTGCTGTATTTGCAGAGTGTACTGCACATGATTTCCACCATAATTTGTGTGACAGAAATAAATGCAGCTGGGACAATCAATCGGAAGACCTGTGCTGTGCTGCTTATTCCTTCTCTGGACCATCCTCAGGGTTAGCTTGTCCTCTCTTCACACCAAGACCTTCCTCTTCCTTAATTTGCGACCATGTGAAATATGCAACTTAATTTTTTTCCTTAATTTTATAAACAATAGGTTTTTTTCAGACGTCTGGATAGTGGAAACAGAAAACCAGGAGATTATTAAAAATAATGTTGTATTTATTACTAGTTTTAAACTTCCACATTCTTGTGGAGGTAATGTTTATGAAGCCTGAATAACTGGGTTGGCAAAAACAAGAAACCTCCAATGATTTGGAATTCTAATTTATTACCTCTAGCCTGACTTTCCAAGTACTCCCTACTTTTCAGATACAATCTATATGCAAGGACTGTGGGACTGCATTGTAACCCACCTGTGGTGACGTCCTGTTATTTCAAGAGAAATGCACGCAGGGAAATCACTGTGGAGAGACAGGGTTCTGTGGGAGGCTGTCTCCCTGTCAGTCTTATATAGTGTAATAATTAAAAGCCAGTGTATTGGTTTTGCATGGCCTGGTTTTGGTGGCAGGGGGGCTTACAGGGGTGGCTTCTGTGAGAGGCTGCTAGAAGCTTCTTCCATGTCCAGCAGAGCCAATCTCTTTTGGCTCCAAAAATGGATGCGCCACTGGCCAAGGATGGGGCAATTAGAAATGGTGATAAAGCCTCTGTGATAACACATTTAAGAAGATGGAAAAACAAAAGCTGTGGTGCAGTTGTAATTTCAGCCAGAGAAGAGCGGAGTGAGAACATGTGAGGAGAACAACTCTGCATAGACCAAGGTCAATGGAGAAGGAGGTGTAGGAGGTGCTCCAGGCACCGGAATTGAAATTCACTTGAAGCCTCTGGTGAGGACCATGGTGAAGGAGCTGGCCCCATACAGTCCATGAAAATCCAGGGGGATGCAGAGATCCACTCACAGCCTGTGGAGTAGTCCCTTCAGAGGGGGTGGATGCCTAAAAGAGGAGGCTGTGACAGTGTGGGAGACCTGTGGAGAGAGGTGCCCTCTTTGCTTGTTGCAGCAGCCTGTCCTTGAAGGACTGTACCCCATGGAGAAGTGACCAAGGCCGCAGCAGTTTTAGGAGGACTGTATAGTCCATGAGATGGACTCAAGTTGCAGCAGCTCACAGAGAGCTGTTGTTTGTGAGATGGACTCATGCTGGAGAAGTTAGTGGACAACCCCATGAAGCCATGGGTGATGAACTGACCATAATCCCTACACCCATTATGTAACCCCAGTTCCCTGTCTCCATGCACAATTGGGGAAGGAGGTAGAGCTGGAAGGAGGGAGGGGTGGGGGGAAGGTGTTTCTAAGGGTTTAATTTTAGTTCTCATTATCCTGCTTTGATTTTTGTTAGTACTAAACAATTCATATCTCTAAGTTTTGCCTGTGACAGTATTTGATGAGTGATCTCTCCTGGTTCTTACTTCCAGCCATGAACCCATTGTAATATTTTCCCTCCTCTGTCCAGTTGCGGAGGCAAGTGAGTGAGTGGTTTTTGTGGGTGCCTGACATTGGGCCAGTGTCCACCCATGACAGCCAGGTTGAACCACATGGACACTCCAGGCATAAACCACTGGCTCCATGATGATGGCTGACACTTAGGGAAGTGCTGGCCTTCATTTCCTGGTTGTTGACCACTTGAGAACTAGCTAATGTTGACTCATAGGAATTCTAGTGCCCCATCAAACACTGAGTATTCTCCAGTGAATATTGCACCTGCTGCTTCTGGCCTCATCAACAAGTTCTTCCTTTCTTCTGTTCTCTCAAATGGTCTTCGGTTTCAGTCTGAAAGTTTTCAGTCCAGACTCCTTCCGTGTCAATATTTCCTCTCCGTCAGCTCTAGCTTCATTCTTTGTGGGTCATTAGGGAGTGTTACTGGGGTCAGAGAGGGGATCACTGAGAGGATAGGACAAACACTAGTGCATTCTCCAAGCTGCAGTCGGCGGTGTCATGCTGAAGGAAGTACCCTAGGGCATTATCCAGACCAGATGGAACGAACAGAGGTTAGCAGCTGCCAGATGCTCTGATGAGCACTATGAACAGAAGTTTCCAAATGCACGTATTTTGGTGAAATTTGGGTAAGACTTTGCAGGTAAGACCCACAGTGTATGAATCCTTCTGAACCTCTAAACTCGTAGCTCTAAAACTTCTAGAACTATCACATGCAGTAGTCTATAGGAAAATTTTAGTTTAAACCAGGCAACATCTTTTCTCTGAATCTCCTTAGAAATAATTGAGTGATTCTAAATGGTCATGTGTGGGGGGACAAGTAGACAGCACAGCATGTTTCAGCCCAGAAGGTTTAAATATGCCAATACTGTAGTGCAGAATTACCTTATACTTAAAATATGCCTACCTCAAACACCTTGGCTACTGAATTCAAGTGCTTTACTTCATTCCATCTACAGAGTCTTTATGCAGATGAAAAGCATTAATGCTTAGGAAGCCAATCTAAATCTTTGGGGTGGGATCCACCTGTTTTGCTTTCTGGGAGTTGAGAGTTGAATCTAGTAGCCAAGGAAGAAATGAGGATATGGGCATCCATCCTCTAGATACATCTCCACAGCCAGCATCTTAGTAATGGAGATCAAATCCTCCTTGAGTGCTGCCTGTCTCTATCTAACTGACCACAGCAGTAATTTAGACAGTGGGCATGGTTAGAATCTAATGTGATGACTATCTGAAGTGAGATAAGATAAATCCTGGCAGAGGAAGCTTCCTATTAACACAGGAGTTGAAACCAGCACTATAATACAGTCTTGCTTTTCATTTCAGCTTATAATACTTGGAATCTCAGTATCATAACTAACTTCTGTAAAACCCTATCGCCGTGTGGGTGTTGATGGAGAAGCTGCTGCTTGTTCCAAAGGGACCCTTTAGCTAAGGAATCCCTGGCGGTGCTTCTTGGCTAGTCAGCTCTCTCACCCGTGTGATGTAAACATACAGCCAAGCTCACACTGAGCTTGCCAGCTCAGGCGGCACTAGAGGCACAGAGGGGGCCCTCGCCTGAGGCTCTGAGGCTTATTGCAGCCCGGATCAATCCGAGGAAGCGAGAGGCTGAGATTCTGCTCAGCATATTCTTATGAAGGGGTACAGAAGGGAGGTGGGGTACAACAACAACGACCAGTGGGGAGAACCAGGGGGCAGAGGGGGGGTTGGGTTACATCCTTCTAAGGGACACAAGGGGCATCTGGCTGCTGGCCAATCAGACAGACCTGATCTACGTGGGGTCACAAGAGCAGATGGGAGAAGCCTTTCTACTTGAGGTATCCGGGGGTCTTAAACTTCAGGGTTTGTTCACCAAAGGGTTCCCTCTGTACCTGGGCTCTTTGGCCCCCCGGCCACCACAGCTGCTGGTTCAGCCGATACAAAAAAACCCGAAGTAGATCCTAAGAAGAGGGTGAAGAAGGCAGACTTTCTGTACCAGAAAGCAGCCTGGTACATCTTCTGAGATGATAAAACCAAGCCAAAATCTGTATCAATCCTGCTGGCTTGGCAGGGGAAGGTGTGGGGAGGGTGTAAGGGCCTATTTTCCCTCTTCCACTAAAGAAGCTTGTATGCTAAACTGTCGCCCTGAGTTTTGCAGTCTTTCGATGTTTTCATTCCTGTAATAGAATTTCTCATACACTTTTCTGTAAACATAGGCATGTTTTCCCAACCGACCTCTATTGTTTTCATTCTTTTCCTAAGGTGGAGAAATATGATAGACTTTTTGTCTGACCAGTGTCATTGAGAGGTGGTAACCTCATCCTCCAATCCATGGCTGTCTCTAAAAAAGATATAGAACTGACTGAATAAAGAAGGCCAGGCCCTCTTTTGGCCCTGGCGCCTATCCTGACAGAACGGTGTCTGCGTGGTTCTTTTCGTGTCCAAGTTTGACATCTGGTGGCCCATATGGGGAAGTGCAGGCTTGTAGTTTGTCAGGTAGGATTTTCCCTTTTTTTAGGAGAAGCCAGGTTTTTTAAAATGGTGGTTCC
>VZRQ01009123.1:80089-186641 GCA_013397975.1 Machaerirhynchus nigripectus | reverse complement strand
GGATTGCCCTGACCCAGGTGAAGCACTTTGCACTTGGCCTTGTTAAAGCGCATGAAATTCCCATGGACCCACTTCTGGAGCTTTTCCATATCCCCCTGGATGGCATCCTGTCTTCAGGAGTGTCACAGCACCACTCTGCTTGGTGTCTTCTGCAAGTGTGCCAAGACTGCACTTGATCCCTTTGTCTACGTGATTAATAAAGATATTAAATAACACTGCTCCCCTTCAGACCCCAGAGAGTACCACTTGTCACAGACATCCGTCAGGACTTGGAGCCACTGACCACTACCTTTGAGATGCAATTCTCCTGCCAATTCCTTACCCATCTAACAATCCACTCTCCAAATTCATGTCTCCAATTCAGAGAGAACAATGCTGTGGGGTGTCTGTCAAAAGCTTTACAAAAATGCAGATAAATTATTTGCGTAGCTCTTCCATTTCCCGTGGATGGAATCACTTCATTGTAGGAGGCCACCACACTGGTCAAGCAGAACTTGCCCTTGGTGAAGCCATAATATAAGTATATACATACCATATATAAGAACAGCAAGTGGAATCTGAGTCAGCAGTGTGGCAGCCAGGAGGACCAGCAGTGTCCTGGGCTGCTTTGCACACAGCACAGCCGGTAGGTCAAGGGAGGTCCTTGCCACTGCCCCAGCCCCACCTTGAGTACTGTGAGCAGGTTTGGGTGCCTCCATATTGGAGGACATTGGAGGAGTGGGGGAAGCTCATGGAAAGGGAGAAGAGTATCTATCTGTTAAAAGATAGGGAGTTAATGAGAATGTAAAAATCTGTATGCTGGGTATAAAAATGTTATGGGGTATGTGGTATAAGCTGTAAGTTTTGGGGAGAAATTTCAGTAATGGAATTAAATACAATGAAATGGTTGGAAGATATGTAAAAGTATTGAATTATGTGGGACTGAGCATGACACAAATGATATGGAATAAGGAAGGGAAACTGTAGGGTCTGGCTGGGATGGAGTTAACTTTCCCCTTAGCATCCATCATAGTGCTGTTCTTGGTGCCTAGAAAGGTACTGATAACACATCAGTGTTTCGGCTACTGCTAAGCAGTACTCCCATATCAAGGTTGTCTCTCCAACATCCTCCTTGGCCCCCAAAAGCCAGGAGGCTGGGGGTGTGAACAAGAGACTGGGAGGGTACATAGTCAGGACAGCTGGCGCACACTGACCAAAGCAGTATTCCATATCGTACGACATCTGCTCTGCAATAAAAACTAGGAATCTGAGGAGGAAGGAGCAGCAGAGACAAAGTGTGATGAACTGATTGTGACTGCCATTCCCTCTCCTCCTGCACTGTGCAAGAGGAAGAGCTAGAAGATTCAGGAGTAAAGCTGAGCCTTGGAAGAAGCAAGGGATGGTGGGAAGGGGTTTAAACATTTGATTTAATTTCTCATGACCCAACTCTGATTTGATTGGTAATAAATTAATTTCCAAATATTGAGTCTGTTTTGCCAGTGCTGTTAATTGTTGAATAATCTTTCTTCCCAGAGGTTCAGTTGAGGAAGGAGATCGATGGAGAAACTTGGTGGGCACCCAGTGTCAAGCCAAGGTCAACCCACAGTCCTTCGTGGGGAATTCCTGGGGGAACTGGCATTATTTGGCTTGGTGAACAGGACTCAGAGGAGAGATCTTACCATTTTCTAAGTCTACTTCAAGGGATATTGTAGAAATGTTTCAGTCTCTTCTCCCAGGCAACAAGTGATAGTACTAGAGAAAATGGCTTCAAGTCGTGCCAGGGGAGGTTTAGGTTAGATTTTAGGAAAAAACTGCATTGAAATGTTGTCAAGCAAGACAATTAGAACAGGCTGCCCAGGCAAGTCATTGGTCACTACCCCTTGAGGCATTTAATAGGCCTTGTACATGTGTCCTGGCCCTTGAGTACATGGTCTAGTGATGGCCTTGACAACATTAACAGCTGGACTCAAATCCCAAAGGTCTTTTCCAAACTACAAAAATTATATAAAGGACAGAATTTCTGCTCTCTTACGATGTAAAATATTGATCTGTAATGGCAGTACATTTTATTTAGGAAAAATAGCACAGATGATGAACACTTCTTCTAATGCCACATGCAAAGAAAGTTGTTTCATGTTTTCATCAAGGAGAAGGTAATCCAAAATGCCATATTCCAGGAAACACATTTCAACCAAAAGCAGTTGCTACATCATTGATCAAGCCAATGGCACTGCATTTAAAAATAACACAGACATGGATACATCTCTGGGAGACAGCAAAGCATTATTACTTCTTCTGTCAAAATTAACTTCTACTATAATTACAAAATATATTATCCTTAAAAAAAATTACAGAGACAAAGTGAAGCAATAGTGAGTTTTCATGTTTCATCTTCAAAGGAACATTCTCTGATGGAAGCACACCACTTTCATTAAAGTAAGTGGGACTTAATCACAGAAGAGTGAAGGAAAGTAGGCAGACATAAATATACTAAGGTGAGTATCTCCTGACAATGCCCTGGTTTAGCTCATTCTTAAATTTGAGCCACACCTGTTAATTTTCCCAGAAATGGAGTAACTTCAAACTCAGAGTTAAGTGTTGTTATAGTGCTGTCAGTGTGTGTAGTCCTAGACACCACAAAGGAAAATCGTAAGAAACATGTAATACAAGAAATCTCCGTGACAAAGCGTGCCTGAACTGTAGCCTTTATTTGTTGAGTATCCCCAAAGACTTCAGTTCCTCAGAAGGGTAGCAATTGAAGGCCACTAGAATCAAGACTTCTATAAAAAAACCTGGTGTGTTTACAGAAAGGAAATGGGGGAGAAATAGTTGCTTTTAGTCTCAGATTTTTTTCTTTTGCCTTATTTACAACATTTTGCATTCTGCCTGTTCCATGGTGTGCAAATTTTGTAATCTTAATTAAGAAGTAAAAAGAGAATTGATAATATAATAAATTAAGATGTGAAAGGCTGCTGGATAGAAAGTCTCCTTTTTCTTAATGAGTTTTCCTGTTTGTACTGACAAGAGACATGAGCTGAAATTCAAGCCTCATATGTAGTGAAAACGTAATTGTCACCTGTTCTTTAGATTTATCTCAATACCAGTTCCATGCTTTTTCAAAACACGTCAATGTCAGATTAGCTCCCTAGAGGAAAAAAGTAAGTCTGTTATCTTTTCCAGTGACCCAACTCTGAAAAATTACTGATATATTTTTTTCACTTACAAAGAACATACTTGAACTTGAATTCCTTACTTGGTCTTCCGGCACCCTTCAGTTTGGCAAGTAACTATTTCTGCAGAGCACATTTTCAAATGTAAATTATTAAAATTTGTTCAGTATAGATGTTAACATTGCTGTCCCAAATTATTAAAATGGCCATCTCATTCATCTACTATCATTCTCACAGCTTCACCTCTAGGAAATATTACATCTGCAAGCTATTTCTTATTTTGCTCTGAGGTTATTAGATAGATCCAAAATGATCCATATTTCTTTGGTGCATAACCACTAGACATATTCTCAAAAAGGATATTAAAAGATCAAGAGGCAACATGACAAAAAAAAAAGCAGGATATCGAAAAGATGTCACAAAATAAATTGAATACTGAAAATTTTTGCTCAGAAAGAAGGCAAGTAAAAAGAGATATTATTTGACATTAAAGAATGGCAGATTAAATGCATTTCAAGCTGTCAGCATGTAGAATTTATTTGACAGATAGTGGGGGGGGTTAATGTCTTTATTGTTCTGGCAAGTAGAAAATATTGTTAATGTTTCTCCAGGCATTTTCAAGACCCATCTTTGTTACTTTTAGGTAATTGTGATGCAAATGAGGTTGGCATTTTATTTTACTGAGTGGCAGTAAAGGAAAAAAACTTTAATATCCTTTATAGAGGAGGACATCTAACTGCCTGGTCAGTATGTAAGATAAATAGTAAAAATAGCTATATACTTTTCCTACATAAAAGCTCCAAGAAACTCCTTCAATGTTTTTCACAAGAAGGGTTGTAAGCCTATAATTTATTATTTATAAATGGAACTAAGCCAAAACCAGAGTACAGTTGCTGGTTTTAGTGAGACATGATAAAAATTACAAAATACACCAACATAAACAGTCGTACAAGTGCTTCAAACAAAGAAGGGATACGTGAAAACTTTGAAATAAAATGTAATACAGGAGTGAAGTAAGATCCATCACATCAAGATTTACATGGGACTGTCAATCTACAGTATCTAGCTATCAACAGCTGCATAGACATTTTTATTCTTACATAGAAGTTTTAATTAGAGAAGCCATTAAAGAGTTAAATTACTAAATATAGCAAAACACTAGAAAATGTACATAAGATAGAATAAGCATCATGATACTACTGCTGATACACATAGTGAACTGTCAACTGATATGATAACGGGATAGCAGAGAATATTTAAGATAGTCTTAAGAAACTGATTTATAAAATGTAGAGTCACTCCAGATAGTCAACAAAAGTCTACTGAAACTTCACTACTTATCAGGAGCTTTCTGACTAGTGGTTGATGCCATTAACTTTCTTACATTCTTCTGCTGCAAATGTAGCAGCAATTCTTCCGGTGCAGAAAAAAGGGATACTATAGTTACCTTTATATCATATTTCATCTAATACTCTTTAGCTGTATGTTAAAAGCTGTATTTTAAAAACATTCCAAATTACGTAAGAAAGGAGGCTGTCACATACTGCAGGAGCATTTGCAGTGTGTAAGTAAATGCTACTGTAAATGGTCCACAGACAATTGAGAAGCAGATCTGTGGTTCACACTATATGGATGTGTGGAATTAATGTAGTCAGTGGCTTAGACATCCTCTTGCAATCAGGGCAGGTAATATTTAGGTCTTGGAGGAAGCAAACGTTTGCCAATATGTGTAACTAATAATACCAGCGGGAATAAAACAACTTGCAGCAATTTGTTGCTTTCAAACATAGAAGCAACAAAATTTGTCATCTGAGTTTATTGTATGATGTAGAGAGGCAGGGAAGAAAGATGCCATGCTGGAGTAAGCCTTCATCTGGCTTTCAACCTGGCTCCCAAGGGAGGAAAAACAGTGAATACTGTCACTATACACTCCACAGACAAACTGTATCTCACACTTCCAGTACTTCACAAACTTGCAGAAACTTTAAGTCACATTCTCTACAGTTGTTAAACCATTGAAAAAAAAAACCTTACAGATGGCATATCCAAAGTCAAATTCCAAACTCTAAGCTAAGATGAACAGAAATTAGAGCAAGCAACTTCTCAAATACATATTTCATCATCTTAGATCACACTGTGGGTTCATCAGACCCAGATCATTTGATCACTGGATCACAGTATAGTTTGTCACGCCTTTCCTGGAAGGTCCCTTTCATTTCCATAACTGTCAAATATTAAGAGATTGTGACAGATATAAAATTGCTCTAGGTATTTTTTGTCAACTGGACACCTGGGATACTTACTGTAATACAATTTTTTAATTTAATTATGTCAAGAAGGGGATATATAAGGAAGAACATAAGAAAATTAACCAGAATCATTTATCTAGTCCTCATTAATACTTTAGAAGTCTGTCAAGATATATCATGAGGACTCAGGGGATGGTGGGAGGAGAGGGAAGAGGTAGTAAAGTGTAAGGGAATTCAGGCAATTGCAACAACATTATAGGAGGTATTTCCTAAAGCACTGTTAGTGAAAAGCCATCTGACACAAATACACATATAGGTGTTTATGGAAGCTATTTACACCATCCTGGGCAAGAGGACTTTAATACATCTCAATATGAACATGCCAGTTTAAAGGTTTTTGCTTGCACTCATTTTTGATTTTACTTTGAGAACAGAAAAAAAAATGTACTCAATCTCACAAAGTCGCTATTAGCAACTAGTGAGAAAAATCCTAGAGTAAAGCCCTTTTATGCTGACTCCAGTTCTGTTTGCTTGATATCATAGTTCAAGAAATAAATGAGTAAAGTTCTGATAGCAGTGGAAGTCCTTTGCCTGAAGGACTTGGAGCACTCAGCAGGATTTGGAAAATTCATCAGAAGTATCCTGAGATCTGTAAAGATAAGAGACAAGAGCATAAGCCTATTTGATTAAATATTTAAATCTTAACAGATGTCTACCTCTTCACTCAGAAATCTTAATCCCTGATCCATGGAATATTTGAAAGTGGCATCATGCTGATTTATATCAAATACTTAATTATCAGGACATGAAGAATTACTTCATAGGGAGCAGCTGGGTCTGCCTCCTGCGTGGTCACAATAAACAGGCTGTATATTGGTATAAAACAGAGAAACACCAACGTAAGGGACACCACAAGTCTGGATAAACTGTCAGATTTACCCATTTACTGTTGCACCTCAAGGGCCAGTCTCATAATTCTTAACACTGCATATACAACTTAGTATCTTCCTGGATTGTAGTATGGATCAAATAATTTATTCCCAGTCTTTCTTGTGCTTCTCGAGAAATCAGATCACTCATTCTGGTTCCATTCTCTGCAGACTGGGTATGTAGAGGCAGATGGTTCTCTGCCATCTCAAGGGAGCACAACACTGCACCTCCCAACAAAGACTACATAAATATTATTATTTTTATATACTAGACCTCCCATGTGATCAGAGCATTATATCAGGAGGCAAAGTTGGCTTCAGATCTCTTCGCTGGCAGAGAAAATAGTTGGATCTTCATTCTTTACACCTTGCTTTGTCTATTCCAAGGCAATTCCAGTATTCCATGTCCAGTCACATGGACATTCAAATATTGCCTATTCAAATACTTTTTTCCCACATAGATTTGATAAAATTTGATAAAAACAAGAAGAGTTTTTAAATAATCACAACTACTCCTTCGCTGTTAAAGTTTGTGTTTGTTTTTATTTTTTCCAGAGTTGTTCAGTCTTTTTTAACCAATAGTTATGCAGCAGCACTAACAGTTTGTACTTTTGCCATCTGTTATTTACATTAACTGATATGTTAGGTTTTATTCTACTTGTTAAATAAATAATAAGGAAAAATTTAAACTCAAAGTTCAGCATTCCATCATTCAGCATTTTTAATTTTCTGTAAACTCTCTCTTATTTTGCCATTGTTACCTTCAAATGAACTACTCATCTCGTACCTTTTTCCAGTTAACCCAGATACAGAAAATAACCCCAACTTTCACCACTACACCAGAGTGCTTATTAATATTTGTTATACAAAGACTTTAGCTATCACAGAATTACAGAATTATTTATGTTGGACAGGAGCTCTGGATACCATCTCATCCAGCAACCTTGCTCAAGAAACATCAGCCAAAGCTGGTTCCCCAGGGCCATGTGCAGTCAGGTTTTGAGTATTTCCAAGGATGGACATTTCACAATCTCTCTGAGTGTATAAAAATGGCTAGAATAGAGGTCTGTTTCTTCATAGTAACTCATAGGGTTCCATGCATTTCAGCACATGTAGCTAAAAAAAAAATCAAAAATCCCTATTATTTATAAAAATCATACAAAAATCACTGCATATTTGCTAATTTAATCACGCGACATGAAGGAGTGGTAATAAGACCTGTCATCTTGTATATTTAAGTGAAAGAACTAAGAAATTCTCCCACTGAAACTCTTGTATATGGATACTGTAAAAATTCCTGAAAGTATCAGATATAAACTGTAGCTCAGTAATTGAGCAGATACCTCTAGACAAATTAAGAATTATGTCTATCTCTGTATATCAGGTTTACCTCGAGAAATACTTTCTTCACCAGTTTATTTACAAGATGCTGTATTACAATTACATCCTGAATATTTACCCTGAAGTATAGACATTGCCAATTTCTCATATTGTTCTATAGTAAAAAATCATCGTACTTCTGCTAAAGGTGACTTTATCTTACCAATTATGCATGTTACTTTCATTGAACCTAATTTTATATAGTTTAAATCTAACATTATGTATTTAGTCTTCTGCTACTTGCAATGCTCAGACAACTACTGGACATATCTGGAAGATGGCAGTTCAGTTTTCAGGAATTAAAAGTTTGCTTTCATTCTTTACCAAGCAACTGCAACAAAGAATGTTTTGAACACCGGTAATGCCAAAACCTTGAAATGTCTCTTTACAACTCAAACCACCACCTTTTAGCTATGATCTTGGGCTAGCCAGAGCACCCAATAATTTAGTGAACATGAAAACAATTCCCAGGAGATACCACCTTTTTCCAGCTTGAAGGGTATCAATGATGTTCCTTAGCTTAGGATCTCAGTTCAACATGAATCTTTTCTATCTCAGAAAAAAAACCCTCTAGTCCAAATTCAGCACTACATTTACCATGGTGATATTGCTCCTCTGTCATAACTGCCGAACAGTTGGCTTTTAGTAGTAAAAACTAAGCTTGCATTTACCTACAAAATAGCATGTAATCCTATCTGATTACAGATGAACTCACTTTGCCTGTCCAGAGCCCCTGAGTAGGGCACTGACCTGAAAGATACATCTATTTATGCCCTAGTTCTAACTGAAGTGAATTTATCCCTGCAAAATCTGACCTGGCTCCAGACTTAAAACCTGAGTTACTCTGGGTGAGCCAAGCCTGTAGACTCTGGAAGTATTATCTCATACTAAAACCTAGGTGTAGCTTTGGCTGGTCCATTGTAGTGAACACTGGAGTATAAAAGTGTTGATGTCATGCTCTGGCAGAACCCATCTCCCTTCTTTTACCACTTATGGTAGACAAAACTTAATCAACCTTTTTTTTTTTTCACTTAATGTGTCTTCAGGAGAAGACAGCAACACTGTAGAGCAAGTGTAAAAATTTTCAGGCTCTTCACTCACTGTCAGAGCCTGATCCAAAGAGGTGGGACCATCACAGCTATTCATGATTTATTACTTGAAAAATCAAACAAGGCATTAGTCTCAGAGGCCAAATGTTGCTGGGGGTCCCAATGCAGACCAGCACCAGCACTTTGGGATGCCAAAACCTTCCTAGAGAGAGTGTCTCACAGGGAAACAGCCCTTCCAGGGGTGCTGGCAGGCCTCCCTGGTGACAGGTGATTTCAGCAAGTATAGCTGCTTCTTAGCTACAAGCAATTTCAGCTCTTGTGATTCAGCTCTTTGTGAAATCACCCAAGGCAGACTCAGGGACAGAGAGACAGGAGCCTCATATGACAGTTCCACATAGACAATCTTTATGGTCCAGCAACTCTGCGAAGGGCCAGTCAGGGACAAGTGCTCCCTGTTGTCACAGGCAGGGAGAGAGGTTCTTATGGGAAAGGCAGGGGGTGGGGTAGAAACCAATTAGCCAATTACCATAAAGAAACAAGGCATGTTGGGAACTCAACCTAACCCCGAGGAAGTTTGCTTGGCTTTGGGGATTCTTTTGGCCCTCAGGTCCCTTTCCTCCAAGGGAGTGCAGAGGGCTCCTGCGCCAAGGGCTCACAGCCCTCCACAGCCGTAGATTTAGTAACAAGTCGCCACACCTGGAGACAGTCACGCGTTTCAAAGTCNTTTGACTTTATAAGCTATTACCTTTGGCATTTTTTTACTGCATTGCATCTGTTTCTCAACCAATAAGTTGTTAGCTCATGTACTCACATACACTTCTGTTCTAACATCTAAGTTCTTAACTTAAAGTATAAACTCACATTACTATACTTAAAAACTCTTCACCATATCACCCAATATATAGTCTTACTTGTAACTATAGAAACACAGGTTTATAATTCTTCTGCTTAAGGTCTGTATACCTTTATCATTACATCAACCCAAGCTGTTTCCAGGGCTGTAAATTAAACTCATTAGTGCCTGTGGAAGTTTCTACTCCTGTTTCCCACAGTTCACTCTCCAAGCTAAATGCTCAGTTCAGGCCTTGTAGCTGGTCTAGGAGAGTGCTTAGCCTGAGCACATATACCCTGCATACTAACCCGCACATGGAACTATACAGCATCAGGACTGGCACTGGCTCGCTTCCAGGAAGCTTGAGGACAGTGCAAGTGACATCTAGCTGTACATCTGTATATTTACAGAAATAGGCAGAAGTTGGCAATTACAAGTCTGCTTAATTACTAATGACGTTAGCAGACTAGGGTTCTCATCCAGTCTTTTATGCAAGCCTAAGATCCACAAGCAGTGGATGTATTCCTGGCTAAAAGGATAAATTTTTGAGTAAAAAGAACATTAGGCAAAGACAAAAAGTACTTTAATGGACAGCATGGGACTGGGTTTGGGTATTGTGACTGACCATGGGTAAGCAGACTGTCCTACTTTCCTTGAAACAGGTCAAATTTTATTTTACTTCATGTTTGCCTGGTTCAGTTGATTGTCCTTCACTGAAACAAGCCAATTTATGCTATTCCTGGCCAACATTAAGCAGCAGCTGGCTTAGTTTCTACAAAGTCCCTAAGTGAGGATCACCTATCTCCAGCAAGTTTAGACCAGTATCTCTTGAAATTTAACATGTTCCTTAGATGCTGCTGGTTCACATCATAATCCTCTTAGCTACCCCTACCCTAGCCACCCCAAAATCTTCCAACTACACAGGGAATGAGATTACTTGGTCTGGAGTATTGTGGCATTTTTGTCTACTTACAGACTGTACAAATTCACCTATTCAAGGACAGCTGTCAGCTGGGAAACTTTAATTTATAGAAGCAAATTTAGTGCTCCATTAACAGAACAAAGCAGCAATAATTGGGTCAAAGTTCCAGCTGAGAGGCAACAAAACCAGGAAAATAACAGTGCAAGTTTTTAGTGCAGAATGTCTGCTACTGCAGAAAAATTATATTTCTTGCTTTCACCAGGTATTAGCTACTGTCAAAGAATTAAAGCAAGAAAATCAAAGATAAATGGGTCCTCTGAAGAACTCACGATCTTTTTTCTAAAGGAACATTAGTGTGCATTGTTCAATAAAATAAACCCTCAAATAAAATCTCACACATGTTCTCTTGCAGATTCTGATATGTATTATTTTTTTAAATAAGTAGAAGAAACCCGTGGTGTGGTAATATCCTGAAATACAGCTCAGTAACAGACATGTAGGCACTATACAAATAATTGCAACTTAACTCAAGATCTAACCCTTTAGCCATAAATGAGGTGCCTAAATTGGTTTACTGGCCCTTATTGAGTTCAACATACAGAAAAATATCTAGAACATATAGAAAAATATCTACAAGGCAACTTGTAATTTAACTATCTACAGGACTTTAAAAGCTTCTCAGAGTATATTTATAGTGCAGACAGCACACACTGCAGCTTGTGTAGAGATTTGTGAGCTAGCTTTAAAGTGGTATCCATCAGTGCACCAGTGTGTACTGCAAAGCCAGCAGAGAAGGGTGGATGAATATTGTGTTAGTCATGCCAGCTTTCTTTATAAAACTCTGTATATTTTTGTTGTTCAAGTTTTGTCATTTACTTTCAAAAAACAAATTCCCGCAAATGAAACATTCGTTTTCCTACCCATTTTGGTTTAAACAAAAGTTTGCAGATAACCTTCTGTAGCTATCAAGGAAGATGTCCCAAAATTAAACTCTTATTTTCTGATTACCTCAGATGTTTTTCAAAAAAAGTATGTAGGTAATCTTCTGTTGATCTAAAGCCATCTTAGAGTGATCTGACACACATTAAAAGAACCTCTGTTTTGATAAATATGAGTGGAAAAATTCTAGGGTGAATTAGAAAATTTACAACATACTAGAGTGATCAGAGTGATTTGTGTAAGGAGGACTTAATGGCATCTCAAAACTTGAGTTTCCAAGAAATAATGAGACTTGCCTCCTAGTAATTATTAACTAGCATTAGCAAGAGAGTGTAGAAGAAAACAAGATTTGTGCTTACACTAATTGTCTTCCCAAATAGCAGAAATGACCATTGGAAGAACACATCACAAGAAAATTTAGTTAGTGATCCCAGGAATATGTAGCAACTATCCTTAGCCTGTCTTTTATGGGTTGTCATTTCTACCTGCTGTCAGACTAAAACTAAATATGTGGGAAATCAGCAACACTGGCATTTCAGGCTATTTAGGATGAAGGAGAAATTACACCCTAGAGAAGCTATAACACACATCTATCTCCTCTTCATCCTGTAGCAAATGTGACAGACGAACAAAATGTTTGCAGCTGCAGGTTGGAAATAGGTCCTACATATGAGTGATTTAGTGTCAAGATTGGTCAATAGACTTACTCATTCAGGCCAAACATGAAAATTATAACAAAAAACCATTCACATTAATTGTAGGGAATATTTTGCAAACAACAGTTATCCATAGTCTTAATATGGCTTGGCTGGCAATACAGATTTGTGGGAGAGAGATCACAGGACTCCAAATAGCTGCAAGCTATTCAACAGCAGGACCTCAACAAAATGTTCAGAGGCAGTACAAGATAGGAAGCATAGATAAGATCTTTTGCTACTAAGATGTGAGTTGGAGAGTTACTGTTTCATATTTTGTATTAATGTTAATTAATTAAAGTCTAAATACCACTGCTAGACATAAACAGTAGAAAATATATAGGAAATACTTTGAAACAGTATTCCCAGATCCAGGAAATCCATAGTCCTCATTGCCTACCTGCACACAGCCTGAAATTAAATGTAATGTAAAAGAAATAGTAATTTTAGAAACTAAATTTAGAAGCCATGAAAGGAGAAGTGCCTGCTTACAGTTAATGGTCCCTGATTAATGCCAGCTGGTGGATTGCTTCCCTGCTTCAGAGTTTTACAGTGCAATGCACCATACGCTTACATGACTCACTGCCCACAGGCAGGGACAACCTGTTTGATGCAGAAGAGTTAGCAAGGGGCTCTGACAAGGCAGACAGAGCTGAGTGTGTCCTGTGGATACAGCCAGAACATAAGGATGAGATTCCTGTGTGCAGCAACAGTGAGAGAATTAGCATGGGAAGTACACACTGTTTCACTTGCTGCTTTTCTGGTTTTATTTACTGTGTGTTCTGTTATACAGCAGTAGGTTTTTACTTGGCATGTTCTTAAGCATTCTTTGCTTTTGCTTTTGAGTTTTTCCATCTTTAGTTACCACTATCCCATACTCCTGGAATGCTGGATTGGCACTGGATTCCCCAAGATACAGAATTTACTGAAGTGCGTTTTTGATATATCACACTAATGTTTATTCATTCATTTACTCAGCATAGGTCTGAAGCAGAAATGAACAGGACACCAGAGTTCTCGATAATCTAGCCTAATGCACATGCAAAAGCTACAAGAATACAATGTAATGCACTAGTCTTTTAATCTTTCTTTCCATCAAGTCTAGTGTGCAGGTTTTTTCTTCATTACTGTCTATAGTATTTCTGCACATAAAAAAGGATGGGATCCACAAATTACAAGATTTCCAGGACATAGTCAAATACAGTTTATAGCTGCACTTTACCTGGAGCAGTGTGGATTCTCCTCCACAGGTAAATATTTAGTGTAATTAATGACACATTTTAAGTTTTTTGGTAAATCATCCCATCTAGATATTGTCTATAAAGTAATTATTAAAATAATTTATCTGAGAATCCTAGAAAAGCTAACTTTTTTATTTTCTTAATTGAAAATATTTCATCCTCTCACTTTTCTTAGTAATTTCCTTAATAAAGACATCTGCTAGTAAAGAAAAAAAAAATCTCTGATTATGTTATAAGCTTCAATTTTTCTTTTACCTTGAGTGTAGTAGCCGTAGTGGTGCACATTGCCAACTCACAGGAAAAGGCTTGTATTCCATTTATACATCTTTACATTCCAAAGAAAGAAGGGCATACTTTCATGTTGTTTCTGCTCCTCACAGAAGTGCAGAAACCTGTATATGGCAGTTGAGAGTGCTATATCTTTGTTTGGAAGAGACTACTGACTTTGCTAGTGTTATTACTATCATTGTTTTGGCTGTGCTTGTTCTCTGGTCATCAGAGAGGCCAAATAACTTTGCTATCAAGCTTTTAAAAGTCAATAAAAACCCCTAGGAATTGCCATCTTCTCTCTGGCTTCTTTAGAAGGAAAGTATCTTCAGTATCACTACATGCAGCTGCATTGTGCATCACAGATGACTAACTGAGTCAAAATAAGGTATTTTTCCCATTAATATATTTGTTCTAAAATACCAAGGACCACATGTGGAAAATTAATGACATGCCTTTTCAGGGAGTCATAGTTTTTGATCATAGTAGTGCCTTTAGGTCAACTTCGTCTCATTTGCATGAATCTTCCTTATATTCCCAATGCATATTGTGAGTATGAGAGCAGTGAGGGAAAAAAAAGACTCAAGGATTTGTTTCTCAGTCAACTCCAGAGATTTGAAAAACAGTAAAAACTGTCATCAGTCATTGTCTTTAGGACAGATGGACTGCATGCAGTCCTTACTTTCCAAACATGGTTACAGACTTATCTGTCATGAAAAGATCGGCTTCTTACGTTCCCTACTTTTGAGCATAGCACAAGTCTGATTATAACTAATCACATGAAGTGCAAATCATTTGAGGGTAATCGTGAACACCAACAGACTTTCCTGTCGTAGTAGTAGTAGCTCTGTACACCAAAATTTCATAGCTTGCTGTATTTATCATACTACATATAATACTAGGCTTTGAGACTGAATAATAACAGAAAAAACCAAAACCCTCCTCCTCAGCATCCCTGAGCAAGCTTTGCATGTAAAGTCATTGGGAATCACAGTTACTAACTAATTCAACATCAGCCAACAAAACAGGGGGCAAAGAACAGGAACAGCTTCATGATTCTGCCCCCACAGCACAAGCTAGCAAAGATAATGGGGCATGGCATTCCTCTCATCCCTTGTCTGAAACAGTGAAGACTACACTACCTGACACAAATGATTGGGAGGCAAATGCTTCCATTGCTTAGATAATTGCAATAAAGGTGTAAGTAAAAAGCTCTGAGTTAGAGGTTAGATCTAGGCCTTCATGAGTCCCTGACACAGAGGGTGGTATTTTGACATACGAGTCTCAAATGCAGTAGCTTCTCTGAAACAAAGTGTTCCAGGGGTTCATCCATACAGAGGAAACTGAAGAATAATAATGGGGAGCAAAATGAGCCTTGGATATTTGAACAAGGCTCATGACACTTCATACTTACTCTCCATGTCTAAGAAGCATGGAACAGTTTCAGTGGCTAGTTCACTGCTTGCGAGGAACTGTATTTGTAAGAAAATGTCCCAATAGCTAATTGTTTTCTCTAAAATAACAGCATAAAACTGGAACACAGACAATGAGACAGACCTGGTCAGGCTTCTGGATTCAAAACAGTAACTCAGTGTGAAGATCAGTTGGTCCCACTTGCTTATAATCCAGAGAATAAACAGGGTGAAAACAGGAAGCAATGAAAGCCAAAGACTATACATAACACAAAGTAAACTCCTCCTCGGAGAAACAGTAGTGAAAAGAATTTTGTTGTTCTGGGCTGGTTAATAACTACCAGTTGCCTTGTCATATGCTCTGGGCACAGGAAATAAGTGAGATAATCATGCTTGGATGCTTCACATATACTGTGCAGAAAATGTTAATTAACCTGAGAAAATATATATGTCATTTAGGAATGCAGTTAGATATTCTCAAAATAAGTTGTTTCCATATGTTCACCTGTGCCATAAAGTCATTTCTAAAAAAAAAAAACCAAAACACTGCTGCATCACTGATGCATTGTGGAATTTATTTGTACCGGTGAAAAATAGCTCAAAAAATAATTTCCATACTCCTGGAGAAGAAAAAGAGGCCTTTGCTGGACACAGGTCTAAATATTAGTCAAACTCGGTCTTTTGTGTTTGAAATTCAATCCTTCATGTTAAACCTACGCAACAGACAGATCCTCTATATTAACTAAAGCAACTTTTACACTGCCAACTGACAGTCACCCTTTCCCAGCTTCCAGTTTTATTTTTCAGCTCTCTCAGATGCAACGTAAGAACTTCTCTTTCTACAATAGATCCAAAGAAATCTCTGTAACACCCATTTCATGGCTTGTCTCCACCTCTTTGCAATCCAGCTGGCTAGTCTTACAGAAGCATCTTAGAGAAGACAGTTTACCTATTTCTATCTCAGAGTTCACGAGTCTTCCCTCAATTCCTCCTTTCAGCACCAATTACTGCAAGTGAAGTCTGTGCCAGCAAGCTTCATTTCACTTTCATGCTTTTCCTTCCTTACTGCCACAGAGTTCGACAGACAAATTTATTAGAGGAGTAAGCACTACTAATCCTCAGCTGGCATCCAGACAAGCGTGGAGCTTTACCTTACTTCTGTCCGTTGTTCTTAGCTCTTATTCTTCCGTGAACATACTTTTCAGCTGTGTAAGAACACACAGGCACATGGGCCACCTGTAAGGTACAGAAAACATAAAAATGCCCAAACAGTGTCAAGGGGATTATATGGAAATAAATCTCCAAAAGCCAGTGTTCCTGACAGAGACACATTCCAATTATTTTCAAGATAAGGTAAATAGAATACATCAAAAGAAGTGTTGTCGAATATAAGTTTAGTCCACAGTTTGTGAAAGGTGAGAGACATCTATTTCTCTCTTTCTAATTTCTGACAAACTTATCTGTATTCTTATATCCAGAGACACAGATGGCGGTTTTGGGGGTCCTTATAGTCATTTAGAAGTTGATGCTGACCTTGCATAAGCAGCCTTGCAGTAGGGGATGTGTTGCAAGTGTAACAGCTCCACTGAGCAGTCCTTTCCTGAAAAAAGTTATAGCATCTTTTCCTGCCTGCTGTTGGCACTTGAAACAACACCAAAGCACTTACCAGTGATTCATTCAGCTGCCCTTCCAAATTGTATTAAGTTTAAGGTAATTGGCTTCCATAAATTTAGGACAAAGGAAATACATGTCTTAATTCAAATTCCATTTGTTTTAAACCAATTTAGTTCAATTTTGTCAAAAGTAGTAGCACCAAGATTATAAATTTCAGTATGGTCTATTGTGTAAAGCCAGGTTATAAATTCCCAGTTTTACTTATGATAATACCCTGATAGCATATTATAATATAGATTTGTTTAAAAGTCAGTATTTTTCATACTGATGTTTAAGTCACACTGTTTTAAACAATGACAGGTTGTGTTTGCAGCTGTGAGGCAAATAGAGAATAATCATTGAAACCACTGTGAAATGGTGGTGAGATCAGAGGAGAATCCTTGGAGGGAGGCTATATAGGCATTCTTCTGTTACCTGTGTTTGGAACAGCACTTAATCTATCTATGGCACATTTAAGTTTCCCACCTCTAAAATTATCTGAAGTCAAAGTATTATGTATCTAATTTTAACAGGAGCAATATCTTCTACTATATATTACTGCAGTAAGCAAACTTTAGAATGGACAGATTTTTTGATTGAAAATTTATCTAGTCACCTGTTTTGCTGCAAACAGTATTCAAAAAAATCTAAAATTCCCTTAATCTCAAAATTCATACAACTTTACTAATCTTATTTTTAAAATAAACTTTGAAGTACGATTTGTTGAATTCTGATTCATATCAATGATGAGTAAGGCATAGACATGACAACTCGGGCATGAGCTATAAATTTCACATCAAATTCTGTGTCAATTTGCTCTTTTATGTTTGACGTTGCAAAACTTTTGTTAACACCATGCCTGTGCATACAAAATTTAGAGGTTTTCTTACATCACAGCTTTTCTTGAAGCGCTTTGAGTTCTATAGATTTTTTTTGTGAGTTATGTAAAAGGTTGCGTGAAAAGAAAAAAACAAAAACCCTCCCACAATGAAAGACTTCTTAACACTACTTTCTCTTGAGAGATTGCCCTAATTTGTTCAGATAATGCTTTCACTTCTGTTTTACAGAGTAATTTAGTGTGATTAATACAAATCTCCAGTTAAGACCCGAAATCCCTACTTGTAAAACCAAGCATATCAAATGCTTATCTCTTGAGGAAAAATGCTTTATCACACTCTTCCTTCCTTCTAATACCTCAGAAATGCCCTTGCTTTTATTAAATTCAGTAGATTCCTTAGCTTTATAGCAACTCATATCAAACTCCAATATTTACTAAGAAGCATTGACTTGCTTACTATGGGAGTGTTTAGCGTCTTCTAAACATGAAATTATATTTGTGTTGTCTTAGAAAAGAATACATGAGGGAAAAAGACTTTTTTATTATAATTACACTTTTCATTATTCCCAGCCTTTAAATAATCACCCTAATAAAAGAATCACAGCTGAGTTTTTTTAATATTTTCTAATTTATATTAGAAAAATAAAAACCTCTTTTTCAACCAGGAGTGAGTTTTACTTTGATATTTCTGACTAAAATGGTGCTAGTACATTAAAGCTAAAGCTTTTCCAATATAATAGCAATTTCAAGAAAAAAATGTTCTACATTTCTCAAAGGCAGCTTTACTTACCATAAAATAAGAAGGCTCCATTTCATGTGCGTACTAGTTTGAAAGCAAACTAGTGAGAGACTCCAAGTCAGAAATACAATTTAATAGGAAAAATAAAATAAAGGCAATAGTACAAACAACCAACCCACGGATAAGAGTCAGAATACAACCTGGCTTCCTGACAGTCAGGATGTTGGTAGCAGTCCGATTAAATGGTGGCTGCAGTCCTCCTGGAGTGATGGCTCTGTTGAAGCAGTGATCCTGTAGAAGGGTCCGGTCTTCCTCTGGGAATTCAGTGGAAAAGGCTGTCTGTGCGGTTCCAAACCCCAGATTATATCCAGGTGGGAATGCTTGGTTCCTCCCCCTGGGCAGAGCATCTCACAATAGGATGATGTAATTCTCTGAGTCATGTGGTGGGTCCTTGGATAGGAGGATAGCCCCCTAATAATAGCCCAATTATTAGCCCTCTAACAATAGCCCACTAAACAGACATAGCTCCCAGATGGAGTTATCAGGGGTGAGTCGTGGTAGGAGACAACGAGCACTGCCCCACCTGCTTTAACAGCTTGTGGAGATGATAAAGAATACATACTTTTGGTTACATCTTACATTGTAACCTAGGACAATGTGTGGAGACAGAAAACATTCAAAAACATTAATGTGAAATAACAGTAAACAAAAGAGGACTCCTTTATAAATAGAAAAGAAGTGACATAAAGAGATATTGCTTAATACTTGGAGTGAAATTTTTGATTTGTCAGTAGGAACTGAAGGCAGTGACTTCCTAAAAGGAAAGAAAATCTATATGTGCTTACTCTCAAAAATTATCCAAAGACAACCTGACTTAGAATATTCTCCTTATTTTTTAATTAGAAATCTAAACTTCATCTGCTGGAATTTGGGGTGACAAGGAACTGACCACGTGGGTTGAATGCTACTTCTTTGAGGACAGAAGGTTGAAACTTCAGCATCAGTGCTTAGAAATATGCCCATATATAGTGCATTTATCCAATTCCTGTGATGAATCCTTAATAGCCAAGTTCATTACTCTGCACATTATCTGAACTTGTTGTCAGAGTCTACTTATTTATTACTTACTTCTCTGGATGGAAAGTCCTATACCTGGAAAAGTAATCCATGATGTATGTGTACTAAGTTTGATGCTCTATATCACATGCGTTCTAACCGAGATGACCACACTTCCTTTAGTGCCCATCATACACTCTGTTTTTGGTTATGTAACATTTCAAACTTACTACGAAACTATTATTATCCTCAGTCTTATACATCTCGGGAAAGAACACAATGTAGAAGAAAATATGGTAAAATAAGATTGCTTAAAGCCATAAGAAATCATTGCAGTAGGTATAATTTTTTTTTCACACACGTCAAAAAGAATGGAAATAATTTAAAATTTTTTAAAAAAAAGCTTCAACAAGCTTTCTTTATGATATAAGAATATTGACTTCTTTTAGGAGATAGGCAATCAAGAATATAGATGCAATATAGTTAATAACTCTCATTAATACAGAGCTGGAAGATGAAGAATTGTGTAGGATTGTCTATTCCATCTCACTACACTGAGACAAAACCTAGGGTAACCAGAAAATCCTCAACAGATATTTGTTTATAGTATTTTAAAAAAAATAAGATATTTCCTCAGACCTTTTAGATACCTCACTCTAAACTTTCATTAACTACAATACCAGAAAGACATCCTTAACATACCACGTTTTCATAGGATTGACCTTCTTTTCTGACTCCTGCTGCTTGAAATTGTTTCCATTTCACACTGCATAGAGTATCCAAATTGTTTAGATTTTTTTTGTTTTCACGCATTTTGTTTTTAAATTCTTAGATATTCCTTTCCCAAATAATCTTTCTCTTTATTATCCCTCCTTTAAAATTTTTTAAAAATTCTAGGTACACTTTACATCAATCTGTGTTGGTTTTCTTCTTTATTTCTAATATGATGGCTGTGTAGATTAAAACATCATGGTGATACCAGAGACTGAACAATACTACCCCAGAAGATTTTGCCAAAACCATCTATTTTTCAAAAATCTCGTGATGGAGAAAGAAGTATTTTCTTTGGTCCTGCACAACAGCTGACTGAGCACACTGCTAATGATGGCTTGGAAAGCTATATTTTCATTAACTTAAACAGTCTGAGCGAATAAAAACTCAGTAGTCTATTTTATTTGAGTTTTGAAAAGGTTATAATTAGATAGTTCTAGGTAAAGGTCCAGAATATTGGCTCCAGTGGTTCCAAAATCTTTATTGGCTTTGGTGATTCCCAGGTCTCTTTATCCAGTCTGACACAACTTTGTGTTTGGGCTTCTCAGCAAAGGAAAAGGCCACAAGAGATATGCCTGGACTCGACTTACCCCTAACATCTCTTAGATGACGCAACAAAAGTCACAAACATAGACTGAAAAAATGTTGCTTTTAGAGGATGGGCACTATCATACGATTAAATATTATTGAATTAAGTTCTGAGGTTTTATTCAGTGATGTCCAAATCTCACTGCATAATTATATAAAAGTGCTGATTCCTCAGCTCTGTATATTGGGAGTGACCTAAATTTGATGTTCAATAAGATATTCAAAAATTTTTTAATTGCATGCAGATGGCAAAGATGAATAAAGTCAGCATTTCAAATGAAAAGTTTCTGTCCATTGCCTTAGATGGTATTTTCCAGCTGATGAAGACATCTATACTGAGCCTCAGAAATGAAGAAATTAATAAATTGAAAAAATTGAAGGAATGCATTTTATAAACTGAAATAGTTCTGTAGAACCACACATTTATTACAAAAATAAGGGAATATAAGATTACACCTCAAGTTCACAAAAGAGACAAGGTCGCTCCTTTACTTGATTTGGTCTATATCTAAAGCCATAACAAATCCTTTCTCCTTTTTTCTAACACAGTCTTTCTTATTACTACATCTTGGTGGAAGAGAACGCCCATGTGACAAAATGAGCATTTGCTTTACATTGTCGTAAACTGGATGGATCAAATGATTGGATAATAGACATTCAACTACCACTGCTGTTAATCTATCTGTGAGGAAATAAAGAATTTTCTTGGGCTTATTTTTAATTTGAATATGTTTTTGTAGATATACTTTCTGATGTGTTCATCTAAATCTACATCTTACTTGCAGCCATAGTCAGTTTGAAGTTACATGCCATTAGGGGACATTCGTTGTACAAAATAAAGAATGTTTTTTAGGAAATGTTGCCACTGTAACAACACAGTTTCTTTAACACATCCTATTTCTCACGTGCACACACTTTGGACTGTTAGGATTAACAATAAGACTCTTACGTCTTACTGAAGACAAAATAATTTTGCTATCTCTGTACTGGGTATGCTGCTACATATATGGCTTTGTTGTTGTTGTGGTTGTTGTTGTTGTAACCCTTTCTTACCCCAAAAGATTGCAATGTGTTTTTCTTGTCCCCAAAAAACAAGCAATGTTTTGTTCTTGTCCCCAAAAAACAAAGCAACAACCTGCCTTATCTGCTGAACAGAACATTCTGCTGTCCTCATAGTGATGGTCTCCTTTGACTCCATGCACTCCAGGCTATAGGAAGGTAACACTAGAGATGTGTCACCGCAAAGCTCTTTGACTGGCATCTAGCATACATCAGTCTTTTTCTACCTCCTTCTCTATTCTGTTTTCACATTTATTACTAGATTCTGTTGAGCAATGAACAGATGTTCTTCCTACTGTGCTGTATGATAGTTTTAAGTCACTTTTTTTAGAACAGATGTTCTCCTGCATGCACTTCATTTTCTTTAGTTTTTATGAGTTAACATCTGACAGCTAATTCTTGCCTAAATTTAAGTATGAATGTTCAGCAGGGAATCCCACCCAGGACATGGGCCATCATTTCTAGAAATTAGTTAGCTCACGGTACAACGGCATGCCAGAATACACTGATGCATCAGTAACAACAACAAGAAGAAAAACAGTTATCTAAGGGGATAGGAAGGGGAACCACTGAGTTCAAGCCACAGCAAGTCCACATTCAAAATTAATAGCCTGCAACCAGGCCAATTCAACTGGGAGTCAGATAGCACATCAGAGTTCAGAAACAAGAATCAGAGCCAGGGAAGAAGCTGAAGTAGAGCAACAGACAGATGAATAGTGAATAGGAAAGTCACATAAGTTAGACTAAAAAAAATACTAGCTAGATCTGCATCATGCACATGGTAGAAATCCCATAAGTGCTAGTTGGTCATAACAGTCCAAAATATTTCTGGGGAAGCTGGCTCCTCCACCAAGCAGTATTCGAGGACAAAAAGGAGCCAAGCAAGGTCCATAGGTACCTGTTTGGTGAATGTTACAAAAGCTTGCAAATTTCCACTAAAGCACCTACTGTTTTCACAGGAAAATACTTAGAACTGGTTCACTTAGGAAGGAATTGCCCTCCAGCTGTTGAGGTTTAAGCCCATCTGGAAATTAAGCACTGTGTAGCCACTCACTCAACCCCCCCCCACCCCTTCCCGCACAAACCAGTGGAATGGGGAGGAGAATCAAAGTAAAACTTATGGGTTGAGACAGGAACAGTTTAATAGGGAAAATCTGTGTGTAATAGCAAAGCAAAACAAAGAAATAATTCACTGCTTCCCATGGGTTCAGCGACTTCCAGGAGAGGAGGGCCCCATCAGACATGGCAGTGAATTGGGAAGACAAAAACCATCACTCCAAATGTCCCCCCCCCTTTATGGGAATGATGTCACATGGTCTTGAATATCCCTTTGGTCAGTTGGGGTCACCTGTCCCAGCTGTGTCTCCTCCCAACCTCCCACACACCCCCAACTTCCTCATCAGCGTGGCAGAACAAACAGCAGAAAAGGCCTTGGCTCTGTGTGAGCCCTGCTCAGCAGTAGCAAAAATGTCTCTATATTATCAACCCCGTGTTCAACACAAATCCAAGACATAGGCCCAGACCAGCCCCTCCAAACAAAGCTAACTCAACGCCAGCAAAAACCAGCACACAGCGTAACAAAATAATCCCATTTTGAGTTTTGGCATAAAAAGAAGTGACATTTCTAAGGAATAAAATGGAATCTAACAAAATGGGTATTTGAGCATTGGAAAAGGTGTTCAGCTGCAGATCTGTCAGCATTTAGCTGCTCCAATTTATACATCCCTAATACATCATCAGAATAAGATTTAAAATATTGCTGGGCTTCATGTGCACAGTTCCATATGTATGTGTCTTATTTATCTGTAAGAAAGAAAAAAAAGACAGGACAGGCAAACTCTATTATATGTCAAATTAGACATCTAAACACTGAAAAATCCCAAAACTTTTAACAAATAGGTAATTGCAAGAAGTGTTTGACCAAGCCCAAGACTTTCGGCAACAGAAATTCTTCACAAAGTCTCCTTTTATGGAGGGGAGAAACAGGACAAGGGGACACAGGTCTGAACTTGTATTTTGAAGAATACCAGTTCTTCAAGGGATTCATTTGTGCAATAAACCAGCCGTTGATTGAGAGGGAAGTAGAGCTTTCTACAGAAAGTCTAGGATAACTCAATAGTTTTGTAATTTTTCTTCACTCATGTGTAAGCATATATATATCATAAATATGAGCTGAAGATCTCCACGTGAAACCTACCTGCATTAAAACTGAAGCTAAATTGGAGCGTGCTAATGAACGTGGAATAAGGCTCCTCAGAATACTAAGTCCATTTGGCTTTCTACTTTATTCAGCTGAATCACAATAGAGGTCAGGATCCCTGTAGGATTTTGTGAAGTTTTCACTTTTTCTGTTTTCATATTTCACTTTTTTTATCACATTTTTATTTAGCTGTGATTGCTGAGGTAAACCAGACTGACTTGCTGTGTTGACTGTCACTAACATGTACTATCCAGGCTACAAAAGAAACAATGTAATTTAAATCCTGCTTCTTCCCTGACTGACAATTCAAAGTCATCCAAATGTCACTGACCTATGTTTTCTTTACTGTAATGTCTGCTTTTATGGGCGTCCTACATCTGTTTACTGTAAGAAGCCTTGTGGTCCAGTATGACAGAGACACTACTTACAGATTTTATTAACGAGTGCAATTCTTACCAAAATACATAACGTTACCATATTTAACTGTGCATTTATCTGCATATATTCTTGTATGAAAATGAGAGGAGGGAAATTTTTAGATTTAATGATAGAACAAACTATGTTAAAGCTTGTGCTCCTATCGAAAGGAACGAGACCTGCCAATGTGTTACTATTTCTTGGAAGTAGCAAATGTCTTCTCCCTTTTAGTATTAGACTGCTGACATTTTTAAATAGCTATATTGTCTGAACATATATTTCTGAAAACAAAAGCATCCCTACTATACATTTTTCCAATGTCTAAAACAGAAAGGCAACCCCAACCTCAAAGCATCAGCAGCATCAGTTCAGCTGAAAGATGGAAAGAGCAGGCAATATACACTGTGATGTGTATTCCCTATGATTTCTGCCATCAAATTTTTGTAGGTATTCCATCAAAGACAGTTTGAAGGAATATTTACCAGGATATTTACAGGAAAGTCCCAGTCCTAAGGAAAACCATAAGCCAAAATATCATGAAAAAGTAGAAAGTATTTTGAAATATGGTGATGATACCAGTGGTGATTGGGAGTTGGAATAGCTGTTGGGCTAACCCGGGAACATTTAACCTCCTCACCACCCTCAAGTCCCACTCACAGCTCCTTTTAAGTTCAGACACAGCACAAAGTACTTATGTAGTGTCATGGTTGTCATCCTGGTGCAAAGAGAACAGGAGGCCATTCTCCACCACGCCCTGAGACCCACAAGGCCATAACTCTTGATAGCACGGACGCAGGAAATGTGCAGACCACAGGCAGCCTGAACATCTGAGAGATGTCTTTGGCAGTAATGTACACATAGAGAGTACTTCCACAACAAAATTCAAGGGTAATTCACAAACAATCTTATTTTTACAAAAGAGATCTGTGAATTTTTTAGAGGAAAACTACCAGGGAGTCATACACACTTTGCCACAGTACTATGTCCTGAATGAAGGACTGTTTTGCTTTACTTCTCCTTTACTTCACTTATGTCCTCTGGATTCCACTTTGAGCACTTGGTATTTTCTGCCTTACTTTTTTTCTGTGTTTAATATTTAGCTTTGCACCTTACTTCATAATATCAACTCCTACAGTCCAGCTTCTTTCTGGACTGCTTGAGAAATAGCTTTTTTCTTAAGAAATGTTACAATGTTGGTTTTTTACATTGCTGGACACCATAATAACGAATACACAAAGAAAAAAAGGTATATAAACTTTATTTTAAAAAAAGATTTTAAAATAGATTAAACTAAAATATAAATTTATGAACAAAAAAATCAAAACACAAAACCCATTGTTACATCTCATTGATTTTAAAAAGCAGCCAAAGGAAGATAGAAAAAGACTTATTCAACTCAGAGGCTTTGTACACAAAAACACTGTAAATAAATAAAATATAAGGAAGGTTTTGACAAAAGAGTAGAGATGAGAAATATCCTCAATTAAAAAGACTACTTCTGAAAAAGATTGGAAATGGAAGACAGAAAACCTCTGTTCTTCAACTCAGAGCTCAGAGCCAGAGGAAATAACACAAGCAGGAAAAAAAACCTTTGACAGGGAAAACACTAGATTTTCCCAAATTTCAAAAAAAAGTAAAATTCTTTTAATATGAAATTGTTTCTCAGGGGATAAATAGATGAAGAATGTGGGGACCAGACAGTTCCTCAGAATTAAAAAGAAAAAATTCTTTTGAAAAACCCCAAGAAAAATAGGACACCTACTTCCGTCAGTCTCAGTTGCAGGATAAAAGAATGTGCATGGTTACAAAGATTGCCAACGAGTACCTCAACAGGCAGCTGCTGTGAGATTATAGAATTAGTTAATACGATCTCACAATGCCAAGAGACCAGAAGGTTCTCACTGTGGCTCCAGTTATGTTGTATCACAACTCGGTGCTGCACTGCTATCAGACAGATGCTTTCAAAAAGACTGCATATGATGCTAGAGTTGAAGTTACCTGACTGTCTGTGGCTCTGTGCTCCAAAATGGGCTGTTCAGGCTGCAGAAGCCAACCCATTAACCGAGTGGCTTGGCACACATTTCCTGCCAGTGCCTGCTCTATTTTGGTGTAAGAGCTTACAGGCTACTATGGAACACCACATATGCCTCTCATTCCCTAAGTGACTGTGTCTTACAAGTTTCTTACACAGAACTGTGCAGGAAAAAAAATATTTCTTTAACCAATGGAAGCAATCTCATTCATCTTAAGGCATTTTAAGTCAATAGAGTGCTAATTCTTATTCATAATAATTATGTTAACCATAATATGTAGGGAATAGAATCAGAATCCGGTGAAAAAAGGAAATAATCATGGGTCTTTTCCTACTGAGATGACAATTCAAGTGTGAAATAAGGGACAACAGGTAGATATAGTCTGATCTGAAAGCACTAGCAGCAAGAAAATAATATATTTCAGTATAACAGATAGTAGACTCAACACGATGCCTTTCCTAAGCACTGCAGAAGACCTGGACCTAACAAAGATAATGAAGCATCGTTACAGATGTTTGCAGGGAGTACCTTCCAGGAATGATGAGGTATTTGCACAGAAGAATGGAGATGAGTCTGAAAAACTAACACCCGGGGAAAAGTAGACTGATATGAAGAAAAAGATTATGTATTGCATGAAGCTTGTCTCTAAAACCTCTGAGGGGATTTAAAGCATCTTTGATACAGCACAGCAGAGCACAGAATGCTTGCATTTGTCTTCCCCAGAGTAAAGGATCAAGAAAAAAGAAACTGTGAACTTTGTCAAGTTTTATGTCTGGTCAAGGGAAAGAAAAGGTGCTGTTCCAGATATGGCCAACAAAATCAGAATGATTTAGCTGTGTGAGGAGATAGGACCTGAAATGGGTTTTAAGCCTAAATACCACTCAATAAGCAAAGCCGATCAATAGGTGAGAGAGTAATTTTATTGTCCGTCATCATGAAAAATTATAGGGTTAGGCCTTGAAAATATTTAAATGTCTACTTAAATTAAGGTAGCAGCTGGATGATTTTCAGTGGGTAAAAGGCAGAGGAAAGAAAATGGTCACCATGTTGCAGTTTATCACTATCAGAAACTTACACTGGAATGAAAGTCAGTGGAGAAATGTGAAGTCATAGAGGATTTAAGGAAATTCTGTGAAAATCCCACAAAAGCTGAAAAGATAAAACCTGCTTCCACCTGAGGACTAAACATATTCCTTCTGCCCTGGAGACTTGAGCATGTCTCTGTGGGGAACTTAATGGTACAGCTCCTAAACAGTGCAGCACAGACAGCAGAATATGGCAGATTGATGGGAGGTCTTTTGTCTGTTTGGTTTTGGGTCTCTTTGTACCAGAAGTTGCCATGCAAATAATAGTGTATTTTAGCTGTGTGCAACTGGAGGGCTGTAATCATGGAGTTTAAATGCTGGCAAGTCACAAATTTGAACCAGATTACTTGACAAAAGAGGGATGACCAGAATGAATAGGTATCCCAATGTTACAGCAATTAGAGGGAGATAAGGTGAAATAAACAAAACAAAACAAATAAAAAAAGAACAAAAAATACCCCAGAAAATATATGCCACCTGCACATAGACGTGTAAAATAAAGGCTACTTCTGCTGTTTCCATATTGCAAATAATTGTCATGGTCTTATCCTCGGGGAATCACAGATGATCAGCTATTTCTTGTCAGTTTTTTTTTAAATTTCCCAATTAATTGGCATCTAGAAAACTAAGATATTTGTTTGGATCATTCTAGTTATCAAAAAATGTAAATCCTACATATGACAGCTGTATTAGATAATTTTTCCTGAGCAAAACACCCTACACTAGATGTTGCCAAATCTACTAATTCCTATTATATTCATTGATTAATACAGGACACTTGGTAATTTTTTTTCTTTTACTTGAAGAGGACTAACATTTTTGCTCCCTCTTGAAGTAACTAATTGAGCTGTAAATTCCTATACTCAATAAAAATATATCCAGAGAAAATAAGTTTCCCAAGTAACCTATTTTATCTAACAATTTTTATTTAAAAAAAAAAATTGAATCAAGGGTTAAACATAATGATTTTAACTGTACAAAGACAAAACTGGTGGAATTTTGCGAACTATTGTAGTCTGTGGAATATCAAAACTTACCCTTTCTATTAGAAATGCCTGTGGTTTAGTGGTAGAAGAAAAAAGACAAGCAAACAAAACACAACTGTTTCACTTTACGGATACAGATTTTCTTTCTGTTGCAGTAGTGACTTTTTGGCAGCAGCTGCTACTCTGGGATCCCTTGGTCTTTCTCTCTCTATTAGCTCCAATCTCAGTGGGATTCTTCTGAGTGCTCTTCTTTAACCTCTTCTTTTAATCTTCTAACTTACTTCATCTCTTGAAATTTCAGATATATCCCTGTTTGTGAATTGTTGTCTCTTATGTGCTTCTCTGTGAGTACAAATAAACTAATAGCATTCTTTTCAGTGTTTTGGTAACTGTGCTCAAATTAGGTAAGCAGCAAAAGAGATTCTTTTCCTCTGGAGTTTAATTCCCAGCTAAAAATTGAACATATTTTTGTATCCGGTAACAGATACAAGCAAGCATACTTCAAATTGGTTAATAAAATTATATTGCCAAGTTATTTCAAATATCCTACACCTATCATTCAAATAACAAGCTAGCATTTTAAACCACAAGACTATATCCAAGCTTATGACCTCATAATAGTAAAGTTAAAGGAATTTCTACTGATGATGATCCAGTTTTGAATCTTTTGGCCTGAGATTCAATGACTTAGAAACTGCTTAGAAACCCTGAGATTCAATGACTTAGAAACTGCTGAATGAACATACAGTTCCGTTTATAACATTTAGGCAAAATAATTTTTGTGTCACTGTAACTCTAAATATGAATGAAGCATTTATTAACATTTATTAGCATTAAAAATTCTATGACTTTAGATCTCAATTCAAATGAAAGTAGATACTACTTATCTAGTGGGGTTAACACAAAGTTTTGGAGACAGTACAGCTCTAAGTTCAAGTGAACAAATTGTCAGCCTAATTGGATGAGCATTGAATAAGTCAAGTACAGCAGTCTTCATGGTTAAACATCTTAAAAGTAAAGGTCAGTACAGAAGCAGAAAGCCTTTGCAGTTTTTCCCTGGAAATAAAGCTTTCATGCTTAAATTCATGCAGGTGGTTTTGCTTGAAATATTTTTGGTTTTGTTTAGGAAACATATCTATACTATAGAAAGTTTGAAAAAATAACTGCATGGATGCTAAAGATACTTTTGGAGGTTCAAACTCTTAGGAACAGGCACTCTGAGAGGCAGGAGAATAACCTTACAAAAAATGCAAAGGCTAAAATAGTATCAACAGGTCTATATTTCAGCAGCTAACACTGATAGCTGAAATGGTGCTTTTATGTACTATACATCCGAAGCCTCAAAAACTAGGTGGGAGATGCACCTACTTTTAAAATCCCACCATCCATTTTCCAACTCCAGGGTAGATCTCAAATAAGTACTTAATTTACATTTTAAAAGGTGTCTTGATTGCTGGTTAGTTAAATATTGATAGTTCAAAAAACACATTGAAATTTAGCAGGAATGCAAGAGATAAGTGAAGTTGTTAAATCATTTATACAAAATTACCACTGAATTTCATATACTTACATTCTTATTCTATAAATGAACTCTCACTGTTGTTTGAAAGGATACTTAGCTTTTTAATTGGCAGTAATAAAGCCAACAGAAGCTTCTTAGTTCTTAGTTAAACTAAGTGTAACATTTCTGCTCTTGGATCCAAATTGAGGATCATCTCCTGCATCAAGGTAAACTGCAGAACAAGAAGAAAAAAGCATGACTTTGGCTCTATTTCTCTTGCATTTCTGTTATGCTGAGGCCCTGCCCACCTTGATGTCTATCACAGTAACTTAACAGGCATATCTCTCTAGTAATTTCAATAAGCTCTTAGTCAAAATTATACACTCATACTTCCTGAGAGAGGGAAGCCATGTAAAGATAATGAAGTGCACCCTTCTCCCTGCTATTGTAGATCCATTTTGGTTTACTCACTGGCAAACTCAAGTTCATATTAATACGAGTAACGCAGAGTCAAAGTTACTCATCCATTACAATGGGGTGAAAAAAGGAACCTCAATTAAAATCCAGTAAATTTACAGGATATTATACTGCTGCTGTGGACGTAGAATCAGTGTCTTAGGTTAGACACTGACACTATAAACACTCATCAAGAGCCAAATTTCTTAGGGAAATCAGTCTTTAAAATTAACTTCTGGAGAATATTGTACTTCCCCCAGGAAGAAGATGAGGGGATATTCAATCCGAACATAAAGTTTTGAAGATACAACTTCCTTTGGAAAAAAAAGTCTCTAGTAGGACATACTTAAACCCTTTCTTTTTTTTCTTCTTCTTGGATGATGAATAATATAGCAAGTAAATTGATAAATATAGCAGAGTCTATATATCACTTTACTTATTTTCATATTTTTTTACACTAAGAACACAGTGAGTTTTAAGTATCATTTTTATACACTGCTACTACAAATACACAGAAAAAAAATAAAAACCATCTTCTTTAACAAAATGGAAGTGAAAGTTATGGAAACAAGCTCCACTACTTTCCTCAGAGATTCTGTATTTCTAGTGTGGTTACTTGGCCTAAGATGATGGTTTGTGACAGCTGTATGTTAGATTCTTCCAATGCAGTCCAAATAATTTCCTCCAACTGAGCTGCAATGGCTGGTTCCTCATGCCTCCTGTCCCCTCTCACACATTTACAGCCTTGGGGCTGCAGCCATGCCAGAAAAAGGTAAATTACCAGGGTTGTAGTGAAGACAAAAATGATGTCTGGGTATCTGCTCTGGTGCTTTTAGCTGCTGGACAGCAGGCTTCAGAGGGTCTTTAAATGTAGGACTACTAATTCAGGAAGCTTGTATACAGCCAGCAGATGAAATGAGGGAAGGAAAAGTCAGAGTAACTAGTAACTGCCTAAGTTTTCAGAAGCTTATCCCATCAAATATATACATCCAATCTGCAGATGGTCTCTAACCTCCAGCCTCCTTCAGCTCAGTTTTATTTCACACCTTCCTTTAAAAGCATGTCAATTCTTTGAAATAAAGTTCTTTTCTTTCCAGCTGTGCAGAACACATATAGACAGTGTTCACAAATTCAGATTATAAACTGATATAAATTTATGAGGCAGGTGATGAGCCACAGACAGACAAAATGTCTGTCTATATTAGTTTGGAGGGTGTGAGGCCCAGACCATGCTGAAAAATCCTACATGACATTGGGCCTTGCATTAAGAAGGCAGTCCACATCACAGCTCTCTGCAAGCTTCATATTCTGTTGTCGGCTGAAACCACAAGTCATTCTGGCAAAGAAAACGGGCTTAATTCATGGGCATGTCTGATTTAATTGCTGGGCAAGGGCCACACAGAACCAAACACTGTTCTACTCCAAGTCAAGGAATTTGGACTTTACCCCAGCTGAAGAAGTAGAGCAAAGGCAAAGTTTCCTAGGCATAGGCTCAGTTGATAGTGTTTAGAAACCAAACAAGTCTGAGCTAGAATCCTCACTTAAAACACAGTATTAAAGTATTTAAGGCACTATTTAAGCTTCTGGTTTTATCTTTTTTCTGAGGAAATTCGCTGTCCTATCCATGAGATGAAAGTAAAGAATAAGAAATATCAGGAGATTTAAATATATATATATAACTTAATTAACTCACAGCTGTGAAAAACATGATTAAGTAATTGAAGGGATGGAATCAAGGAGAGAGGAGATTATTTTAGGCAGTCAGAAGTGCATAATTATGAGCAATGGGCTAAATCTGAGCAAAAGAAAAACTTTTAAGATAAAGCCCAGAAACAAATTCTCAGTAGTCAGCTCGACTCATATACAAAACAGCTTTTGCTGGTGTAACGACAAATCTGGGCTGGGTAAATATATACTGGGACATTCAGATTTCATAATAAAGAGAGATATATGCTAGCTCTAGAAGAAACTTGAAGCAGGGTACCTGATGCTCAGCCTGAGAGGATGTTAGATTGCACTTCAGTTCTGTCATATCTGAGGCCTTGACTCTTCAGTTTTACCATTTCCTGATGTTATTTACAACAGGTAATCTGTCACATTGGTGCAGTGGGTTTCAGTTTGTTCTGAGGAGAAACTGGAGCATTGCCAGACAGAGCAGAACTCAGAAGTAGGAGGCATCCCTTCACTCTTTCCTCCCAATACTCCATACTTCCAGGGGAGCATGCAGTTACTATAACTGGATAAATCCAGGGATCAGCCAAATACAGCAATGTTCTGGTTTAAACATTTCTTGTTTGAAGTGTAGTGATTTAAAACTATACAATTGCAGTAGTCCAGAGACACCATGCCTCTTTTTGGCTTTAACAGTTTACATTATCTGACTCTTTTGTCCTATCCATGTCTCCAATTGAATATTCAATTCATATGGGTACTTCACGCAAAGTCTAAGTCTCTGTGGAAAGCCCTACCTGTTAAAGAAAGCATGCAACAATTTTCTCACACTGTTCTTCAAAAGGCTGGAGGGAACTCATACAGTTCATGAATTTGTAACATGAGTCCTTGCTAAACTCTCTCATAACATCAGAGTCAGAAGAAACTGCACTCTGAAGGGCTGCCTACCAAATCTTCACAAATACCTGATTTTTCTGGTTATTTATGAGACAGGAAAGCTCTACAGAGGACAGAAAGCATATGAATGCACAGTGGAAAAGATGCTGTGCTAGATTTTGGATGCTCACTGCATTAGTCTCTCTGGTTCATGAATCTGAATTTTGGACATTTCAAGAAGTTTTAACACAAGATGCCCCTTAGAACCCACATAAACACAATGGCAGCAAAACAAAATGTCTAAGGTCTGCTCTGGCAGTCCCACTGCCATCTCTTCCACATATATTTATTATCTCCTTTCACCTCTGGACACCTCAGGCCTTGGCTGAAATAGGGTTTGCCAGAAGTTCTTCTTTAGATATATCCACACTCTTCATAGATTTTTGACTCAATCTTTCTTTTATTTTAAGGATAAAGCAGCAAAATGGTACTCAGTCTGAAAGGCTACTTCTCTCCCACACCTTTTTGTTTCAGTGCATTGTGGATCATATTAGCCACTCCCGTCTCCCACCTTTTCCCCCCCTCCCCGTATTCGGTTTTTCCCACAAAGGTTCTGTATCCCTCGATCCCTCGTTGGCCCACCATGTTTGTCCCCTCCCTTGCTGTCCTCCATTGGCTCTGTACCGTTTGCCGGCGAAGATTCATACCCCTGAAGGGTATAAAGTCTCCCGGTGAATGGTTTTCCTGGATTATTGGCGCCTATTTTCATTCAGTAAACTTCTCCTGCTCTACCACCAAGTCGTCCCAGCGTCTCGTGTATTCCCCCTTGAGTGGGCCAGCCCCGCGCGCCGCTGCGAGCCAGCCTTCTTCCCCTCCCGGGCGGACGATGCTCAGCGCTGGATTTACCTAGGCAGACAGCGCCGCAGCACCTTTCTTTCTTTTCGTCTTTAGAACGCAGTTATCTCTTTTGACTACAAAAAACTAAAAAAGCATATTCTGAACTGATGAAAAAATACTCATACTCTCTGATAACTAGCCGATAGGTCTTGTGAGAGCTTTGTATTGACAAAATCATGCAGCCACCAAGCAAGCACACGGTAATTCACAGTTTCGGTTCTGATTACCATATGAAGAAATTCAAGCTAGCTATTCAACAGCTTTCACTAGCAATATTGTACCAAGGGGACGCATAAACTGGGATTTACAGTACATCTTGTACATTTCAGTAATCACATTTTGGTTTAAACCTTGCCATGACCCCAGATTCAAGGGAATGTAATGGTCTGCACACGTGATAATCCTGCTGGGTTATGTAAGGAAATGATCAAGGGTTTCACTATGTCCTGTCAGCTCGGAGCACTAATTCCAAAAGCACATTCTACTTTCTTTGACAGATTTTAAGAGTGTGCATGTCCTAAATGGCAGTAGGTCTGCATAATAATCTGAGCTATTACACTCAATACTTTTATATAACATGGCCAATAGTGGTTGTTTAAATATCATTCTTTTAGAAGTTTTATATTACCACTTTGTGGCTTCATTCACAGCTTTAATGTTTAGAATTTCCTCCTCCTGCCCCCACACACCTGTATGTAGGCAAACATTCACAAAGTGACATCTTCAACTTTCAATATTTAGTAACTAAATTAGATTCTAAATTCAGAAGCTCTCCTTCATAATATACAGACTTGTACAGGTAAAAACTTAGAGCTATAATGTCTAGGTATTAACTGATGCAGTAAACATATACGACTCCAGAAGATCTAATCTCTGAATACCTGTAAGGATCAAATTTTAAATCTCCTGGAAACAGGACACAAAAGCAAACACACTGTTTTAGTTACAGCTCCTTAAGAGTTTTTGTTTCTCCAGTTACTGTCATACTTTCAAAGGTGTAGAATTTTCTGAATCCCATCTTCAGCCTTTGCATATAATAAACACCTGCACGCAAAACTGAGAATACCTACCTCTGGAATTTGCTTCCTTTCTGAACCCTCAGTTTCATGTTCTTAATTTTCATTTGTTTCTTTGTGGTGATTAGTTTTGAGGGGTTTTTTTGTTTTGTTGATTAGCTGGTTGGTTTTTTGTTTTCTCTTGGTAAAAATATACTCAGCGTACTGGATTCCACTGAGTTTGCAAATACAGGCAAACACCAAAAAATTGAAGATAGAATGTTCAAAATGTGAACAGTGTTTTTGACTTTGCCATTTACAGTCCTAAGAGACAAGTAAATACTGAGTATCTATACTAAGTACCTAAGGATTAGAATCCTTCATTTTATGTCCGGCGTGTCTGATCCCTGTATCCTACCCATGAATGCTCACAAGTGAAGTAGCTTTATCCACTAGGATGCTTTTAGAGCACACCCAGTTACTTGGTGGTAATCTGAATAAAGTAGGGCTGGAACCAGCATGAAACACAACTTTAAAACTTGAAATCACACTTGACACAGTTGGGATTCCTTCATTTTCTTCTCTGTGTTACAAATGCTAATCCATGCTATGTACTTCTATTAAAGCTTATCTGACAGCAGCTCAAAGCTAGACCTTTGAGGAGCTCTACCAACTTGAACCATGCTGAAATGTGTACTTTTCAGTCTGAAACTGAACTGGGGAACTTTTTGTCACAGATTGTCCTGGAAGCCAAGTTTAAAATAGGGACTAGCGTAAGACTAAACCAGATCACAGAGCATGGGTTTCTTCCTCATCATCAAACATAATGATGTGGAAGCAAACATTGACTCATTGCTTGGAGCTGAGATTATATCAATAGAATAAGTGAGTGAATAACTTGCTCTTGTTATTGGCTTGAATTTTGAATACTACATCAAAAAGACATTTTTCTCAGTATTCAAATAAAATTCCCCTCTTGAGGAAGAATCTTCTTGTTATTATTGAAGAGTAGGTCTTTGAATGAGTTTTACACATTGACACATTTTGCTCTATAAAACATGCAAAATGTCTGTGTTTCAAATGCCTCTCAGTTTTGAAAAGAGAACTTAAGAGTCAACAGGGAAATTTGATTTAAAATAAGCTTCTTTTCTTGCCTTGATTTTTGTATACATCTCTCCTTCCTCTCTCCAAAAATCTGTCAATTCAATTTTGTTGAATTTCCTCCCTTCTCACAATGTGAAACATTTTCTAGATTTATGGGACTTGAAAGTTTCTGAAGGCCTCAGAAGAATGTGGTTTTTTCTTTAGTTACTTCATACTGGGGATTTTTTCTGTTGTATCAAACTGTGAACAAATTCCATTACTTATTTTTTCTGTTCATATTACTTACTATTTTCTCTGATGAGTAAGATAAACACACAGTTATATCGCTTTAAAGTTCTTAGATTTTGTTTTAAAAAAAAAAGATTGAAATGTTTTTACCCCTACAGCCTTTCTCTTATAGAATTATGTGAACATATTTTTGAAGAATGGTGACACGTCTGATCTACTAGAAGTCTAATTTGGCTTATTCTTTTATTTATATGTTTCTGTTGGCGTTAATTTTTTCTGCCTCGTATATAAATACAGCTATGATGTGACAGAAATTCCTATGACATGCAGATGTGTCTCTTAATACCATCTGATTCTGCAACTGGCTCAGCAATAACATAAGGTTTACACAATGTTGATATTAACACTAAACTATTTTATTACAGAAAAGTCAGGATTAAATGGTGTTTTTTCAAAGTACTTAGATTAGTCTGCTTCTGCAATATTCTATTTTCATAATAAAAATAATACAGCTCTAGCATCAGATATAACAGTTCTTTAAGTCAGTCTTTCCTCAGATATATCCACTGATAAACAATTTTCTCCTATGAATACATATTTTATTCTGCAAATAGTAAGCAAGATAAACACTACCATGTTCAAGCTAGATCCACTCTGACAGTATTAATGTGTTTTTAAAAGATTTACCTATGTACTGACAATATTTTTAATATAAGATGGAAGCAGGAATATGTAAAAATACTGAGTTCTAGGAGAAAAAGAGCAGTGGTACTTACAGATGTTGATGATAAATAAAACTGAAGGCAATGTATAGATACATTTATGTTTAAGATTGAGTCCAAAGTGAACGTATCACTCAATATCATGCCAGAAGAAGAAAAAATAAATTTTTAAACAAAGATTATGTGTTGAATTGTGAATGGCAATTAAGAATATAAAAAAAACCTATAGCCATTAGAGAACAGTTTATGCAGTTTTGCAGTTTTCTTTGAAAGAATAAGATAAAGGCATCACAGCTTTTTTGTTTCTTCCATTTGGGACTAACAGAATGTTATAATCCTACATGCTTTTTTTGATCATGTGTGGCTTGATTTCTCGGTTTATATAGCAGATATTTACATCCAATTATCATTGTAAACAGCTGAAAAGCCATGGAAACAGGGAGTTAATAAAATTAATAGCTAAGAAGTCTGTCAGTGAATGTTTCAGGTTCACCCCTTCAGTTCTGTAAATGAAAGGCCTCACACAGACACCCTTATTTTAAATTAATTTGTTTCTGCAGAAGTACAAATGGAGCATGTGATTTCTAACCTAAAGAAACAATAAAGACCTTCTTTGACTGTTTCTATTTTCTAATAATTGTATCTGTTATTATGGAGGTATTTACAGTCCACATATCATATAATCAGGCTGCTACACAGATAACAGTTTGAGATGCTCTCTGGCAACTTCCTGAAAGCAGGTAAGTAATACACAAAATTATCTACAGTGTCATATTCCTAAGGTGTACCTCAGATAATCTTTGAATTTACAACATATCATCAGCTTTCTAATCCCAAAGGAGCTGTCACAGACAGACCAAAACCCATCAAAGTGCTGTGCACTGCTCAGTTATGTATGCACGGTATGAATGCAGACCACAGGCTGTTCTTCCCCAACTGCCTTTGATGGCTCTTAAGGTAGTTCAGGTGTTCCACTGCAAAGAGGTGAAAAATTTATGGTAAATGCAAGAAATTGTGGCTGACAGTCATCAAAATTTTTCCCTAGACAGGTTTGAAACTACTTGAATATTTTAGGCCTTCCTTTTTCAAGATATGTATCCTGCTGAGCAAAATGAGACTTGTAAAGCATGAGCTTCAAAAGGAGTGGAAATGACACACTGTTGGGGTATATTTAGTGATAAAACTTCCCTTGTATTCAATATGGGTGAAAGCTTTAATGTCACCAAATTATTTTGGTGGATTTTTTTAAAAAAAAAATGTCATTTTTTATCTAAACTAATAAAAAATATTCAAGTGCTACTATATTTATACTGTTACCACAGAGTACAGTATCATGTAAACATAAAGTGGCATAGATTGCAGAAAGACAGAAAATAAAAAGCTGTAAAACCTAAGACCCTTAACTACTTTGCAAAGACTTTTCCTGGTCCCTTCAGATCTCTACATATGGTGCTAAATATGGATGATCATTCCAATATACAGATGATTATTCCAACAAAATCAAGAAATTTTCAGCACACACAGTATGATTTTCCCCTAATTAGCCATCTCAGTGCAGCAGAGGAGGAAAGCAAGGGCTGGATTGTCAATAACCATGTAAACAGAACTGATCAGTAATTTCTGCTGTACGTTTTTAATGGTCAAATGCTCCAACTATTCAAAATTTCACACAGGAAAACCAAAACTTGCCAACATTTTTAGAAAATCAGTCAAGAGGAATGAAGTACTACTTTTTCCTTTGGTGATTCAGCTCACACCAAGACTTCCTAAACTCTCGGGATGAAATTTATTATTTCAGTGTAGTCTATCCACTCCAATTACTTTTTGTACAGGCAGATTAAAGTGGGACACAAGACTTCCCAGCAAGCTATATGAAGACTTTTAGATTAGTTCTTCCAGGAAATAAAAGTTAATACAATTTTCACAGTCTTCCCTTATATACAGACTATTTTTGTTCTGTGTACCAGGAAAAGCACCAGAAAAAAAAATGTTAATCAGATTTTACTGATAACTCCCATTGCCTATATAGTGCACTGACTATATAGTGTCTGCACATTATGATAGTAGGTGTATTATGGGACAATACCAGAAATATAAAGGCATAGAAATGGAATAATCTCTTTTATTGAAACAAAATTAAATTTGTCTCAATTCAACATTTGTATCATACTTAGGTGTCACAGTGACTGCCAGTATAATAGCCAAGATGTCCATGCCTTCACACATTTAAGCTGAGCTCCTTTTAGGTCAGGGGAAATTAGAAATGCTTGTGGATTTTCCCAGCATAGTGATTTTTTCCAACATGTTAGACTTTTTCCCAGGAATTTGAACTGTCAAAAAGCATTCTTCATCCATAAGACTAAAACAAACTGCTGAGGTCTTTATTTGTCTATTAGCCCAAGGTTTTGAGGCTCTCAGGGGGTAATACTCAGTTAGCAGCACTCAAGAAAGATTGACAACAAAACTTTGTTTAAAAAAAGGTGATTGGATTGGAAGAATCTTGATAAAAAAGTATACATAGGCTGATAAAATCAGAAATGCACTACCAATTTTTATTTTAAAATTTAAAATGCTTTTCCTGAAATGATGAAATAAATTTTTAATGTTCCTAAGCCATAACGATAGTGGAAGTATAATTTGTCAGAGGAAATGCTACTTCCTGTGTCATATTTAATTCCAATTATATAAACTTGACACTTGAATTGCTCAGAAAAGTATCTGTGAGTCATCAGCTTCCTGTACAGCTTGCTTTGCTTGGCTGACAAATGTTACCTGGTCATTAATTAGGAAAAAAAAAAAAAAAAGAAATTAAGAAAGAAAGGTAGAATGAAAAGCATTTAAAGCTTGAGATTCTTTCTACTTATAGCTGAACAAAGCTAAACAAAAATTTACGCACAAACCACTCAACTCGCTAGGGTCATAGAAGCAGTTAACAGAATAACTATGAGCACCAAGACATGTCGTCTGGCAATCAGACTCAAAACAATAAAAATCCAAGAGTGTTTCACAAAGAAGCCATGAAATTTGAAGCAAAATATATGTATGCCAAAATGAGAAATTTGATAAACTCTTGGAAATATAACTTGCGTTTGATTATCAAATAGACAAAACTTACAGGAGGAATTCTACTGAGCTGAAAATAGAGGAGATCGGGAATATATTGCACACACTTACTGAGCTGCATTTATGACCTCTCCTTGTGGCCACTGGTGAAATCAGCTACCTTGAATAGATTAATCTCTAGTTAGGTGCAGTTTGGCTGTTTTTATGGTTTTCCATTTAGCCACCAGGAAATGAATATGAAATTTATGCTCTTTTGGCATAACTTGCTCTGTACTTTCAATTTGGCTAGCCTTTTTCTGGGAGGAATGAGAATAAATTAATTTTTAAAAAATTTTATTGTATGTTTGTTTACATCCTCTTCAGAACGGGAATTTTTTAGTTTAATAAGAAATAAATTACAACAAGAATCTTGTCTTTGCCAAATGCAGGGGAGTTTCTGGTATTCTCTGAACATCAGAAATAATACTACTAAGCAGATCACAATTTTAAATCTAACTTCCAGTCTTGGGAGAGGTTACAATAATTCCTGCAAATATTAAGGAAAAAAAAAGCATTGATATAAATATGAAAATTTTTCATGTTTTGTTAAAAATTTATTGAAAAAACTGATCTCAAGGTTAATAACATTACTATATGTGCACTCTTTAATAATACTGAAAATTATTATCTAAGGATTTGTATGAATGATTTTTCTAGGCCAGCATACAAAACCAATAACCGGTAAAGAAAATGTATAAATCTTGGGCACGGATCACTGTACGATATTTTCCTCAGGTCTTGCTTTCTTAAAAAAACAAACAAACAAAAAACAACAAAAGAACTTCAAAACCAAATCAATTGATTTTAAAGACGAGTTCAGACTATTCAAGGCCTTTGTAACTAGTCAGGTAAGAGAAAACACCTTACATCCTTCTTACCTAGTACCCCACCTAATATCTGCCATTCTTGCAGTTCCCCACTGCAGTCGCTGTGTATTCAGGAGCATGGCAAACCCTGAGGTGTCAGAGCACCATTATCCCTTGTCAGCGTATCTGATTTGAGGGTTAGAAAAAAAAAAATTTCAATTTTGACTGTCAGTCTCAAAATCTTTTTTCTAGGAATTCAAAAACTGAAGAAAATCCTTTTTAACTAATTATAATGCACAGTTAGCTGATCTTGCTTAGAAGAGAATCACAATATCCCAAGTACCTCAATATAGAATTAAATGCCGGTGAAGTGTTCTCCATGGAATTAGTGCTTAAAATCTTTCATCTTGATATTTGATTTTTATCTGTTGTAAGCCCATAAAAAACCTGAAACATCATTTAATGTTTGCTTTAACAGTCTTCCTGAAAAACAGATAAGGACAAAAAATGAAAAGCTTTTTTTTTTTTTTTTTTTAGTAAATGGGAACTATTTAGAGCCTTCTCAGTAATCTTGAAAAAAATCAGCAACACAAATAGAATGACTAATATTACTTGGAGGTCACATATGAGAATAGAAAAGGGTTTTTACAGTTGTGTGCCTCAGCACTGTATCTAAAAAAGTATTTAGTTTTGTCTTTGAAGAATTAGAAGCTCAGACCTTGTCAAAAAAGCAGTATCAGTTGTGTGGTCTTCCAAACACATTTTTAGTGTAATTCCATTATTGCAAGAGGATCATGAACATAAGCAACTGAAATTAATTTGTGTGGGTTATGATGTGAGTACTATTACAAAAAGTGTTTACCTTCTCAGACTTGAGACAATTTTAAGAAAGACAACTTTAATTTTCAGGTTTTTGTGAAGAAAATAATGTTGGAACAATATTCTATTTTTTTCTTTCAATACATATATTTAGTTCTTAATAGAAACAAGGAAAAGGCAAGCAGTCACACTCACCAATATTTTCAACACTGCACAATCATTCTTTCAGGAAAAGGGGAAATAAATGCTGCCAAAGGGGTCTGATGTTTTAAAATAATTTAAAAGCAACTCTTAAGATCAAGGGCACTGTTTTATTCATCATTGACAAGAATAGCAAGTGGTGAGTCATGACTCTTTTTTGAAATTCATTCACTCACTTTACGTGCCTCTCTTTTTAGCTGCCAAACTAGCAATACCATCTGCTTTCAGCCTTCAGTAACTCAAGTTGCCTCTAGCTGAGACCAAAGCCATGAATATTTAACACTTGCAAACAGAAGCAGTAGATCGCTCAAGAACAGCACCTAAGATTGGTGGAAATTGGAAACCTCCATCTCTAGACACAGTCAACGACCCATGTGACAAATTCAGTAACACAGAAGGAATTGTGGTGACTTCTCCGGTCTCAAATCTCAGGATAAAAGTCCGTGTTTGGCAGCACTCCCACCATGGAATACACGTACCTCTTCTTCTTATTTTGTCCTCCCATACAACCTTTTGTGGGACCGTGGAGGTTAGACAGATTTAGGGGTAACAGAGGAAAAAAAACTTGATAGAAAACGGGGAAAGAAAGAAAGGAAAGAAAGGAAGAAAGGAAAGAAAGAAAGAAGGGGAAACGCTGCCAATCTTCAATAACTTGAGCAGAGAAATGCTGTGCGTGAAAATGAGACTTGTGTGTTCAGCTTCTGCATAATCCTGGGTAAATCCAGATCTGCCCAGGCCTGTTGAGGTTATCTGATATTAACAGACATCAGGTACTTAAATACTCTGGAATTCCAAGTCTTTCTATGCCTAAAGCCTGACCTACAAATTAAGGATTTTAAGTAATTAACATCATTGCAGTGCTGCAAGCAGCAAATCCTTTAAAGCTCTCTGCTATCACAGCAATGGGGTCTGTGTGATGTACACTCCTACACTGTTATTAAAACTGTCTTCTTGACATACCTTTGAGTTCTCCTCCTCTCACTTTTCTTCACACACTTGATCAGACAGCAAGTTAAGAAAGCCATGGACATCAGTAGAATGACAGCACAGCTCACAATGGAGGCAATCACTGCGACCTTAAAGCCAAAAGTCTCGTATTTTGATACGGCTGCAGCAAAGCAAACACAAAATACATGTTTCTAAGATCAGTCCACAAATTTATCTTTTATATTTTCATTAAACNGGGAGGAAGGGGAAGGAAATAAATGAGTGTTTCCTGTTTCCATTGGGAAGGAAGGGAAGGAAATAAATGAGTGTTTCCATCGCATCAGTTTCCTAGCTTCCAATGCAGAAAGGAGGGACAGCAGCACCAGGGAGGGCCCTGGGAGCCAGAAATCGCAAGTGAGAAATAGCAATACTTAAGCTAGGGCTCTTTCACCAGACTGTTTCTTAATCCAGCTTAATCAAATATAGCATTTGAGTCCAGACTGAGAGAAAAAAGCCTGAAAAAGGGTGGAGTGATAACAGACAACAAAAAAATACTTGAAAAATTATGTTCTTTGACATTTTATGTAAAATTATAATTTCATTTATTTATTTACCTATTGGTGGACTGGTGTACTAAATCTGTTAAACCTATTCACAATTAAATTACGTGAGTGTAAGTAAAATAAAAAGCCAAAGGACTGGCCAAAGATCAAATATGATAGTGCAACATTATTCTCTCCCAATAAAAATATGCCCAAACCTGGGCTCTTTCAAAAAGATTTTTGTTTTCCCACAGCAGCTCTTGAAAAATTGCAGGGAAGAAAAGAAGTAGCACAGCCGTATCTGCTCATTCTAAGCTCAATTTCTGACCTCTTTTCACTGCTGCAAAGGAGACATTTCTCTTCTATAAATTTAATTTTTTTTCATTTGGTTTCTATGGAGATCATGGATATTTTTTGGGATAGTCTTGTAGAAATTATTTTAGTATTTTTTTAAAGCACCAGGAACATTTACTATGGAAAAAGAATAGGAAATAAATTCTGCAAAAGATTCTCTAATACTTAAAAGTGCGTAAATCAATTTAGCACAAGCTTCATGGTGATGCATGATGAGGCAATTCTGATGGAATAAGTTATGCAAACGACCTTTACTGATATTTTGGAAAGTAATTTGCAAAATGTAGTCCGTACACTATACCTCTTCTCTTTTTCTCATTTGCTTCTGTTATTAAAGTGCAGCCAAGTGTTTTCTTAATAGTTCTTAACTGCAGCAGTTAAGAAATTGTTTCTTAGACTGCTCTGGAAAGGCAGGAATTTGGGTAATATTTATGAAGAGGAAAATCAAAACCTTTTTAACTTGAAACATAGACCTCTCTTACTAAAACTGTACATTAGGGCTACAGGTGCTCTTCTGTGGTGGATTATTTAGAAACAACTGCAAAAAGAGGTTTTATATAGTGCTCTTCAGAAACATAAGTGAAGTAAAAGCCATGTATTTTAATGCTCAGCAGAATCTGGTCATCTGGAATTTTAGGAGTTTCAACGGTTGATAATTATTTTGCTGCGCCATGAATCTTGACCTCCAAGGTTATTAGCACAAAGAGGAGGAAAAGGATCATCCCGCCACAGAAATTTTAAAATTATGGCATTTGAAATTCAGCCAATTTTGTAAAACCCCGAGATTAATGCATCCGTAAGACCTGACCTAGATATTGCTCTAACTTCTAATTTTTAATATTTCTTTTTTATTTACCCAAGTGTGATAAGAAATTATGTGATGGGTTAGGGCTTATGTTAAAACATTGCTCATTTATTGCCATGACATTTATTCTTGCTGTTTCTAATAGTTAATTTCTGTTTAACAATTTGTTAATTACTGTTTAGAATTTTGCCAGTCTTTACCATGTGGGGCTAAAATTTTCACACTTATTTTCTGGTTCCTTATGCTAGTTTTAGTAAATGAAACCATCCTTTAATCAGTTACATCAGCCCTTTTGCCCCCACACTCCTCCAGAGGTTCTGTAATGATATGGAAATGAGAAAAAGTTTTCATTTCCTTGCTGATCCTCATATGGTTTCAGATTCCTAACATCCGCTTTCTCCTAATCCTCATGTGCTAGGCTTTTAGTAAAGGTGGTTACTAAGGCTAAAACCACAGTTGTCAGAATGAGAATAAAATTTCTTAACTCTGATAAAAATAAATAATTTACAGGCTACTACATTACTCCACAATCTGCCACTATAAAGAACAGGGGAGAAAAAGAAACCTAATAAAGTATGTCTTTTCTGCCTTCTTTTTTTTTTTATTTTGAAACCAAGTTTGTTCACTTATTTTTCTTGTTAGAAGGGAAATCAGTTTCACTTACTACTCGCACTGCCAGAATCCTGAGGCTCTACCATAATTTTCACTAAGGTACTTTCTTCATCAAGCACAAAGAATTATATGTTGCTTGTCCTTACCAGGTATACTGAAGCATTTGCACTTCTGTTTTTGAGGGTACAAACTGGTCTGCTGGTTATTTTGGTCCATTACATAAAAGAGGAAAACCATTTAATTAATTTTCTGTTTCCTGACTTTTTACACTTCCAGGATGTAACACGTTCTTTATTGAAGAAATTACGATGATAGAACATAAATAGGAACTACAATGTCAGAATGGAAATGTTTGTTGAATTTCTAGATGCTGATTTCTAGATTTCTGATTTTAACTCAGCCCAGTCAAAATCCCTTTCAAGATTGTTTTCAGAGTAGGTCTTACTCTGGAGGTTGAATTTTATAGAGATATCCCAAGAGCACCCAAATCTAACTGCAGTTCCTTAGTACTCATTTCAGACTGCTCCTTGCATTGGTACCTCCTAGTCAGAATGCTCTTTTCTGACAGTAGTGTGTGTTAATTCTCCTGTCTGATTTTTCAACTTCAAACACTTTTGACAGGTAAAATAATTCTTGAGTCAAGGTGTCTTTCCAAAGTGAGACTTTAATGTTTTTAATGTGTATTTATGAAATCAGTAGCATCTCAGCATGCTCAGTCCCTGAACGAAAAAATTCTTTCTGACTCTATGTGCCATCTGTATTCTTTGAGAGCTTGCAAGAGCTTCAATGTCATGCTAATAAAAGGAAATTTTAGCACAGATGTGACAGCAACAAAATCACCTGTAAGACATATATCACCAAGTGGTCTCCTAGAATTACTCTCCAGGTGTCAGTGAAATTATCCAGCCAGGGAATTTTGCCCAGGCTACAGCTGCCAGTCTTTTTTTTTTTTTTTTCCAGATTTCTTGTTGCTGTCAATATTCAATTTAGAAAAAGAAGCAGTCAGAAAATCTGGAACAATTAAAAATTACCTATCAGCAACAAATGAGATCTGTTTTCAGATCACAACAAAAACACATAAAGAGAAGAAACAGCTGCTTGCCATTTGTCTCCATTTGGGAAGTTCCATTTTCTTCTGTTGCAACCTCCTCTAGAGTCCATCTGCACACATCAAAATAAGATGGATCTGCAGACGATTTACTGCTTGGAGATATTTAGTGTGTGCAACATATGCAAAAAGCATGTAATACATATCCAATACACTTACCAGTTTAAAATAAACAGCAAGTTTAATGTTAATTTAATTTGTTTCACACAAATTCAGTTATTCAGTTTAAGGTGCAAAATGATGCCTTTCTTTCAAAGTCTGACCACAATAAATGTCATAATGTTAATATCACATGGGGGTTTTTTGATGGTTGTCTCATCTTGATGGAATAATAAATACTTTTCAAGGTAAGACATAAAACAATTACACTAGTATAAATATGTACCATCAGTCTAGGGTTCTTTATTGTTATCACATATTCTGTATCTGAAGTCTTTCAAGTAAAGGTTTGCTTTTATATTATCATTCTAGTATTGTCTGGGAAAGTTTGTGTTCTATTTCCAGGCATAAATAGTGTACTGATTATGGATATTTTTGAGGATACTGATTACGGATATTTTTGCTACTTGTAAAACTACAGTGTAGCTTTCAACAGCGTACACTTTTTTAAGATTTCTTTTTTTGAACTATTTATGATTAAGAAGTGTTCTGTTTATTTTTTTTTCCCTGGGAAAGATACTAGAAGATTATTAGAGCAAATAGTATATGGAAAAAATAAGATAGAATACTCACTGTTGCATATGGAATGCCTAGGTCACTGGCTTCACAATTTACTGGTAACCTAAACCATGCATATGTTCTACCCTGCGCAGGGTACCTATCTACATTTTCAAAAATCAAAATCCACCGTAAAGTACATATCTGTAGGTAATGAGAGCTATTAATAGGAAAGAGATTTTCTTTGCCTGTATTGTGTTCTTTTCAGCTTACAAACTATGATCACCACCAAAGAATTTGTGCCAGAAGATCACCACAAAAGCTGTCTGTATGGGGGTGTTTACATGGAATGCTATTTACTTTGTCAGAAAATTGCTAATATAACCCTGAGATAAATTTGATAAAGTGAAGCGTACACATAAAGACTACACAGATGGTAAAAGTATCATAACTGACTCATTTAACTGGCATTATTATTCTGTATATTTTTTGTGTTCATGGGTCTCCAATCTCTTCTCCTTTCCTGTAACTACAGTGTAAACACCGACTACCTGCAATTTGATTTTAAATTTTCTGTAAGCCCCAAAAAGAGATCATGGATAATAGTAATACCTGGGTCTAAAAGTGATAGAATTTATCATTTTATTTCCTTCTAACCATTTCATCATCTTTGTGGCATTCTTATTATTTGCATGAGAGCAAACAGCAAAATTGTCATCATTAGTTTATATGCCATATATTAAAAAAGTAAAGTAAGAAATTACTACTCGTTGCAGTACCAGGACTAACCCTCCAAAGTCAAATAGTTAAGAAGAGAGCTTTAAATGAAATGATCCAACATGCCAACAGAATAATGGAGTATTTTTAAGAACTCAAGTATAAGTAAAACATGCAGAAACCAGAGATAAAGAAGCAGCATTTGGCAATGAGACCACATTATTGTTTAGCGGCAAGTTTAATATAGATATTTTCAATATTTTCTCATAAATTTGTGAGTCTAAGCTATAAAAGTTGTTACCACAACATAAATTTTATTAAAAGGCTGGTATTTACTGTTATTTTTAATTTCATTTTTATCTTGCTTTATGGCTTGCAGTTACTTCTTTCATAATTCTGTATTTGTTCTTACCACGGTGGACTCATTTAACAACACAAGTGGTTTTACATCCGCAGTAACAAGATTGCTGGGGTAACAAGATTGGGTAACAAGATTGTGCCTGCCTGCAGGAACCAACCTGTTCCAACTGCAAGAGCACATTCATCAACTTCTGAACATCATCAGTAGTGGGGAGACACATACATTTCTGAAGGTCATCTCTGCTGGCTGTATCGCACACTCCCTTCCAGGCAACTTATTACATTACTCAGTGGAAGACCTTTAATTTTTTCCTCTGTTTTGTGGAACATCCAATTTTCTTGGTCTGGATTAATCAGTCAGATTAATTTTCTCTTTACATCTATCCTCTGATCTTGCTTTGGGGAGTCTTCTTTAGCCCCAAGATTTCCTTGCAAAATTTTCTAAAAAATAAGTAATGAAACATATTATACAGTTGTGGCCAGAAGGGTCACAGGACAACAGAGGGTGATTGTTGGACATGGTACTAATGTGTTAATACTGAAGTACTTGTATGACTGTTTCCTAAAGATGGTAGGATTTATACTTTAACTGTGATACAGTATGTTTGAAAGTATTTCTACACAAGAGAATTTGCACCTTTTTAGTGCAGAGGAGTACATGATTATCATCTGCCAGAGGAGTATGACATTTATTACTTAGCTCTGTCATTGCCCAGGGATTTGACAGAGACAGCTCCCAGTAAAGCATCAGAAGTCCAGCAGTTATCTGGCAAGTGTTTCCTAATGCTTCCAAAACTGTGAAAACTGAGTGCAGTGCAGACAGCAGTGTGAAAGAACAGAGTTAACTACCAGTGATTGTACATATTATAAAAAAGAAAATCTGAATTTACTTTGGTAGATGAACCGACACGTCTTGGTTGGGGCATGGTGAATGGGAGAGATGCAGGAGAAATCTAGACCTGTGACTCAGATGAGTGCATAGCATGGGATTAAAGAGACAGGAAAAAAGCTCTCAGCTGTGCAACAAAACAAAATGGCCCAATAAATATCAATAAATACATGAAGATGTTCTTTTTAAGTGTATTTTCTTGTTTATGATGGATACTGTTTAATACCAAACCACTTTGTTTAAAAGCTAAAACCATGGTAACTAAACAGATACTCCACTCTTTCTGATTTGCTTTTTGTAACATTGAAAAAGCCTAGTAAAGACTCTGTTTGGCAGAAGTAATTATCTGGAATAATATCCAAACTTTGGCTATGGAGTATGGCTACAGAGCTCATTGGTTACACTAAACTTTCAAGTAAAATGAAGAGTGAAATGAGACATTAAACAGACAGAATGCAGAAAAATAAACTCAATAATGGCTTACAATTATAATTGTAAGTTACAGTTATTTTACTTTGTAATTTTACTTTAACTTCATAAATTCCTGGGAAAAAAAATGCCTAAGTAAATGTATAAAACCTAATTTGATGCAAGAAGAAACAGCACAAACAGATAGTGTCAATTAGACAATGAATTTAAATTTCAGTTGATGGGGGAAAAAAGGCATAATGTAATCCATGGAAAACAGAGATTCTTTCAATATTCTCCTTGGTTGCCCCATATTATTTTAATATGTTATTTTTCTACATATGATACCTGCTTTGAGATTATGATCTTCTACAGGAAAATGAGAAAGCTGTGTAGAATATACCAGGTTTTATGATTGATAACTATCGCTACCATTCATCAGTCATATGAGTATGAAAGTGTTTGGAGAGAAAGACCAGTTTATTTTTATTTAGGAAAAAACCCAAGAGAGATGCCCATATAATATTTTTTGCATTTGATTCTCATTCTTTGGAAAAGTATCTACAGAATTTAATCAACCATGCTTCTGTGCCTAGAACTTTCATTTTTAATATTTACCTCCAAAATGTTGTGTATCCCCATTGCATCGTCTACAAAAATTTGATAAAACTATATTTGTAATTCAGTCATCAGATTTTCCAAAGGAATTATGTCCATACTAGAAATTTTCCCAACCACGATTCAAATAAGACTTATTCATTCCCTAAAACCAATTTTCTTTATATTGCATCTCTAGGCCAAACTTTGTTTTCCCTTACCATTTAAAAAACTACTCAAATCTAGTCTTTCTATTTATTTGTTAAGCCTCTTGTCTTGTCAAAGAAGGCTTTAAGAGAATCCATTTATGACAACACACTTGTGGATTTTTTTTTTTTCTTAAGACTTGCTAGATATCAAAAAATTGCTTCTTCAGTAGTTTGTATCAGAGTCTTTTCAGTTATTGCTTCTGGGCTTGTAGATTGTAGATTCTGAAAAAATGCCTCATTCTTATTCGAGTAACATAACAGGAATTTCACCATAGGCCACCAGTGGACCACCTTTGATTTCTCTAGAAGTTCATAAACCTAAAATTCCATACTCTAAACAGCACCAACTTTTTCTTTATCATTGTTGCAATATGCATTTATTATTTGCCATTTTTGTAAAACAATTTAAAGCAATATATTTATTATTCTTGAGTGTTTGAATCAGCAAGAATTTGCTTTTCTTTGCTTTTAGTCATCTAAATTTCCTCTTTCTTTTACCTCTTTTTGCAGCAGTTTCTTGGGATTTTTTAATTCTTCATAAATATTGATTATATTAATATTTACTTCCTTATAAGTCTTATTATGATTTACCTTCCTGCTTTTATACACATATATATGTACCACTCCTTGAACTCATCTATGAACCTATGTGTTTCCACTGTTGTTATTTTTGAGATTTGGTTTCAGAAAGATGTCCTGAGGCATTCACAAATGTCTCTTTATGTTTCCAAGGTACCTATAAAAACAGAATTTGTGTTGGATATTTGACTTAATGTTCTACAGCACATTATTCTCCCACCAGCTCTATGCTTTGAATTAATTTTTCATGAGATCCTACTCATCAGGTCATTATTCTTAAATCTTTAATCCTTATAAATCTTTAATCCTTATTCTACAGCTCTCACAGCTTGTTTTCCTGGTGATAACAGAAAGATACTACCTGTTCAACACTGTTCATAATTTCCATTTGTAGATTTTCTGAAGTTTATTTTTCCTCTCATTAGTAGGGGTTCTCTTCAAGAAATTTTCTCCTTCTGATAGGATTCATGCCTTATGCATTTCAAAACATTAATCATCTACTTAATTATCTTCCAGCAGATGTTTGTGGAAACAAAGCACCTCTTGCTACTTCAAAGTCCAGGTTTTCAATACTTTTCTAAAAACCCTGCAAATCCTTGGATTTTTTTATCATATCAAATCATGGTCATGACATTATTCCTAGTTTTTTCTTCCTTTCCTGGAGAAATTCAGGAAAACTGCCTCTCACCCTTCCCTGAACACACAGAGGAAAAGCAATGTACCTACAGGCTAAACTAAATAACAGCATCCATATTTTGAAAGTAATAACAAGTTTGACAGTATGACTTTATCATAAAATTCCATAACAGGAGTAACTTGACCCAAAAGTTGTAAAACTACGTTTCAAATTGAAAGGTCACACTTATCAAACAGGGGTGATCAGCAGACTCCTTCACACACCATAATAATACCAAGGCCACTGAAAGCATGAAGGTCCAGGACTTCAAAGCATTTTTCTGCTACATGGTGTGATCAAAACACTCTTTAACAGAAAATCAATGTTACCTTTACAACAAATAAGAATAAATGTGCTTAGCATGCTTGTTTTGAAAAGGAAATGTTGCCACTGTGTCTAGACTTCATCCATTTCAGGAAAATTGGTTTGAAATTACTGTTATATCATCATGAAAAAATATTTTCAAGTCAATATGCAGTAGCAGAAGTACAAGTCGGTCATTGCAAGACCATTTTTAATCCAGAACAATCTCATCTGCTTTACAACGTAACTCCAGAAGCAGTGGAAGTACAATGAAACAGCTTACGAATACATCAGCAAGGAGATCCAAATCACTGAAATACACCTACATGGGGTGTATTTGGTTATCTTCAACCATGAATTTTTCATTGCGTTATCTCTCCCTGTCCTGTTGATGCAGAGAGAGAGATGAAGGGACTTAGTGGGCTCCTGGTGGCCACCTCAACCTAACACACTGAATTAAATCCTTTAGTAGTTAGAATACTAACACTGATTTCCTCAGCAAGTATTGCAAAGGTGGATTAATTTCAGGTTAAAACTCTGAAAATACTTTTACTTTTGAGACATGCTGAAGACCAGGACCTTTCTCTCTGATCCCTTCCTGTTTGTGCCTTGACTATGTTTTCTCATCATGTGAAGGAGGCAGAGAAATGTGATCTGAGTGGGAACAACTTTATTGACACTAAAATGTTCCTGAGAGACATTCCTGTTCCTATGTATCCGGTATTTAGGGCTTGTTGCAAATAGAACCACCACCTAAGTTGATAAGTCACAATCTCACACAAGGCTGTAAGTACCACCACCTTGTAAATTACTACAGTGATCATTGGTAAATATTGATTGTATAACAGTATAATAGTAGCTATCTGTTTTATAAGAATAAGATGCTACCACATGAAAGTTACATTTATCACACTCCAAAAAGCTGCAGTCTATTAGAAAAGCAGCACTTCAGAAAAATAAAGCATCTGAAGCGATGTACTGAAAACAATGAAACAGCCTCTGTGGTTGCAACAAAGGGAAAGATTTACATGCACAGGTAAATAAAAACAAGTTTTATGGGTATTTATTGTCAAGTAATCCCCTTCAGTGTAATTTAGCCTTCATCTTCCTGATTCAAGCCTACAGAATAGATAGGAGAAATGAATGCTAGTGACAGTAGACATAATATACCACATAATACTGGCATTAGAAAAAGTTAAGTAAATCTCTTAAAAGCTGTTGAAAAACATAGGCACTAATACAGAATATAATGTGTTCTGTAATTTCTAAGAATAAACATGGGTGGGTAAAAACAATTTAATTAGCAGTATCAGGAAAAACTGGCACTGTTGAGGGAAAAACAAGTGAAAACCAGTCAAAAAAAGTGCCCAAACATCCTTACCAATCTTCAAAGTGTCCAAAAGGATATGATTATTCAGAACACCAAAGGTCACTGAAAATCAAGGAGGATCAGAATTTAATTGCTAGTGTGTTAAAATACACCTATAGCTACACAGGGAAGTAATCAGGAATTACTCCAATTAAAGTGGTTCCATAGCTGCAGCACAAAGCCCAGTTTTTAATATTTAAAAGGATGAAAAGTCTTTGGAGTCAAGTTTGCACTTTTTTCCCTTCTGTTCAGAAATACCCCACCAATGCAGGGGAATTTTACATGAGAGAGAGATGATCAAATACACGCTAAGTCTAATTAAGGTTCCTTGTTACTTGCTGTTTATTCAAAGAGAAGTTTGCTGTTTGCTGCTCTCACAGCTGTCTCCCATTGATACCGCTAATGCTCACTTGAGCCCGAGAGTCCTGTAAGTTGCATTAGCACTATCAACCGCAGCTGAAATGTTCAGGACGGGCTGCCTTGAAGGAATGACAGCGGGGGTCTGAGCTGCAGAACCCTGTCAGCATTTCTGTGAATGTATTTATGATTAAATGAAATAAACTGTTAGTGTCGTATTAAATCCTGACACACTCACACAATCCAATTTTCAGCAGCAATTCTGATTTCAGGTTCTCCCTAGACATCTTAATTCTGTCCTCTGAAGTGTGTATATTTTTGATAGGACAAGCACATGGTCTCAGGCACTGATCTGAGGCAAACACCTAAAAACCAGGGTTTTTTTTCAGACTGTATTCAATCAAACTCTCGTCTAGCAAAATATTAGCACGTGAGTAGCCATATTGACTTCAGACTGCCCATCTATTCAAAAATTTTGTTGTAACAGACTCTGAGTACTCAAATGGAAATAATTAGAGATGAAGGAAAGTAGATAAGTGGGCAGTTTGTAAAGAAGGTATTATCCTCAACCACTTATGAAGTAGAAGGCAGTACACATGCTGAATATTTTGTCTGATGTGTACCAGGACAGGAGTAGATTTACAACTTTTTTAAGATTAGCACAATGAAAAGAAACTTATCTTCACAGAGTTAAGGCTGAGCACTTTGTTTCTAATCACGTGCTCCCATTTATATTTTCTTGTACACACTTTCTAATACCTGTATAAATCCTAGCATTGGAAAGCTTACAATATTAGCTAGAAAGTTCATAATGGATTGAAAGCTGTAATGGGCTTATTGAACTCTAGCTATGTACTCCTTAAACATGCTGGTAAGTGTCTGAAAAATATATTGTGACATGCAAGTGCAATAGGAGCACTTGGTGTTGTTGAGGTTTGAGTTTAGCTGAAAACAAAATAATACTACTGTGTAAGACATATGCCAGTTATGCAAGTTAATGTATCACTGTATGACAAAAAATGTTCAGAGTATTCAAATGTCTGTATATATGAAACAATGTAAAGATACTTTTACAACTTATTTGATTAATTTATACACTTTTCTTTTGTGATATCAGTTTATCAAATACTACACCATGAAGAATAAAAATATCATGATGTACCCAGAGGTGAATGAGTATTAACTCTCTGCAAATTTTTGTTAGTGTCAATCATGTCACTCTTGCCTTGCTTTTTTATCAACTGCTTATTTGTTATAAGATTTATGGTTAGCTAAATGTTTATTAATTCATTCATTGTTTTGCAATACATTTTGATACCTGCTTGTAAATCTGACATTTGTAAATTCACATTTCTATTCGCAAGAAATATAAATTTTCTTCTAGAATAATTACATCACCTCTAATTCTGACAAAGAAGGCAGAGGAGCAACTCATTTTGAAATCCCAGTATTCCCGAATTAAGGTAATGCCATCTACTTTCTGCAGGTGTTAAGAATGATAAAGGGGTTATATTTCTTCTATATGCAGTGCTTTTATTCCCATTTATGTGTTCAGTTATAGCTGTCAATCAATTTCAGTCACACATCCCTAATATTATTCCATGAAAAAAGGCTGGATAAATCTGAGCAGAGATTTCTACATGCTTATCTAAATACTATTATTTAAAAAAAAATTAAAACATGAATGTGTAAATTAAATTTTAATAGGGTGATTTCCTTAGCAAAGTCTATATCTACAGAGTTGCACTAAGCTGAATGCTTCCAGTACTGACTGAATATCTCTAATGCATTTACTTTTAATAAATTAATTATATTTTAAAAGCTTCCCTTCCACTGATAAAATGATTCAATATATAAAACTGGTTCTTGAATATACATTCAATGCAAAGTCATTTGTTTATCTGTGAAGAGGAATTCAGCTATTAAATTTCTCACACTCCAGCATTCTGGGTACATTTCCCAAATTACAGAAAGATGTCTCCTGCTATTCTTAGGACTAACATAATAATAGTGGCAGCCACAATAGAGATGACAGGACTGTCGCTGAAAAGCTGCCTCCTATTTCATTACTGTGAGACATCAATAAAGTTGAGGGAGAAAGACAGAAAAGAAAATACATAAATGTTCGCATTCCTGGGGTGTTAAAATCTGGTGCAATGATGTTGGTTGCAACACAGGCAGTGCCATGATGTAACTAATTTAAACATGACATACTTCATATGTTATTCCCTATTTGCATATATTTTGTTAATGCAGAGGGGATTAGTGAGAACATCCAGGAAAGAAGGAGCTGGCTTCTCAGACTAGGTACCTTTATATTGCATTCTGGACCTTTCTGGGATACAAGGATGATCAGCCAGGGGGAGGTGACAAAGTATCCTACCTGCATTTAAAAAGATCAAGGAGAAGAGACAAGAATGGATTCAATAACATCAAGAGCAAGTTAGCAAAAAGTCTAAGATTTAGAAATAAGTGACTTGTGTTCATTTCCTCCATCAATATAATTTTTCTTTCTTTCATGACGCACCCACTCTTCTGGTTTAAGTAGACAACACCAACAAGTTGACAAAGTCAGCATTCTTCACAGTCCCCACGTGTGAAGGACCACAGGTAGGACCCCTGGCAAGCCAGCTGGTTTCTAGGAGGAGTGATGCAGCTGAGGTCCTTCTGCCATGGCATGCAAGGTGTGGTGGCAAGGACTTGATACACTGGGCGATGCTTGGGAATTCCAGAAAGAGATTGCTGGCCCCAGAACTGCAAGCTGCAGTACGAATATTTCAAAGACTTTAAAGTATTTGTCCACAGAGTTATTACTGTGAAGTAACACAGATAGAAACAGAAATCTATGCTAAAAATTGAAATCTGAAATACACACCAGAATCACAAGACAGATTTTAAGCATGGTGGGTAAAAGTGAGAACAACCTCTCAACAGCCATTGATTCACTACTCATATGTAAAAACCACAAAGGTGGTAATAGTAAATGGCATCCCTTATTAATTAATATATGTTACAGGAATCCTAATCACACAGATTAAATTCCGCTATAGAATGCATCATTTCGGATGTTTTCACTTTTGTTTGAGGCTGTGGTTTGAGACTTTATCACAGTCTCAGTCAGCCCTTGAGGTATCTTCTCTCTATTGTAAATCATTTACTCTCAAATTAGGGCTGATATGGGGTCAAAACCTCATCTTCAGAACTATAACTCTGCTATAATGAGAGATTTTCTTTCTTGATACAAATATTGCACGTTAATATATAGTGGGACATTACTTTACCCAGGCTTACTTTAGCCCGTTTTCTTTTCTCCCTTCTCCTTTTTCTTCTGTGCTTCTTATTTCTGTTGCTCCCCAAACAGATAGGCACTGTAACTTCTTGAGTGTTCCTGCAGGCTGAGAAAGGTGAACTCACAGAGAAGTGTTTAAACTCCTTCAATCTAACGGGTGTTGAACTGAGTAGTTCCATTAGCCACAACCTCTGGCTCCTTTGAAAACTCACAGAACTTGGTTCCCTAACAACCTTCTTGCCGCTCCGCTCTCGTGGTACATGCAGCCATATTCCATAGCCTGGGTGGGTAACTCGAGGTGGTAACGCAGCCTCTCTCAGAAGCACTGCAAACAATCTGTGCTACTTTCAGCTGTTTCAGTTCTCTCAGTGCAGCTGTAACTATGTCAGGTGCTCTGGGTACTTCCCACACATCTGTGAGGAGATGAATAGATTAAACTTCACATAGAAGCAATTTAGCAAGAGCACTTCCCTCTAGCTTGCAAGCACAGGTTGCTGAAGGACTCCAAAAGCCTGGTACTTTAGCAATTATGGCAAAAATTTACTGCTACAAAGGCACATGTAAAATAAAAGTATTTGGCTCAATTGTTTCACGTCTATTTCTCAGGTAGGGCATTTTACAGACACTTCACTGGACGTTCAAAACTAATGTGACCACAATGAAGTTCCTTCTGTTTTCAAAGTTCTAGACTATAGATAAAATGGATGCAGTCAGCACATGGGTCTTCTTTGTAAGTATTTGACTTATTTTTTGTTCAAGAGAACAAAGAGACTGTTAATTCTTGTCAATAGTGAGAAAATAAATGGAGTTTGCACTCGAAGTGCATTGCTTTAAATTTAATCACCATCTTCTTTATGAGAAAACTGAAAACTCCAGCAACAAGTAAGTATATTTTTCAACTACAGAGTCTTGTTCTTTTACTAATGAATGTGGACTGGAAAGGACAAATGAACCAAAAGGAATACCCTGTTTCAACTTCTTTATTCATTCTATTACTAACAAAGACATAACATTCTGTGAGTTTTGAAAATAAATCTCAGGAATGTGTCCCATAGTTCTTTCTTTCTGAATCAAAGGGCCAATTTAGCTTTCACCTAACAGTAAAATCTCTCCCAAAGGGCTTACACATTACAAAACCCTCATTATTTTTGCTGGGAAAACAAGAACAGTATGTATGTTTGCACTCTTTCAAGCTAGGGATAGATCAGGAACGAATCTTTTATCTCCCATTATCTCCCACTATAAAGCCCATTATAAGGTTTATCCATTCAAAATTATAACTTTCAGAGAGAATTTCAAATCTCTCTTGCTATGCCTCATTTTTTCTACATCTGTACTTATTCTGCAGCCAAATAAAAAGGGCTGGTATTCTCTAGTTGCTCCTTGGAGACTGAATCCTGCTTAATAAAATAATTTTCATCACATCACAAAATTATTTTTCTTGGCCCCACCTTAGACCCTCCATTTCATATTCCAGTTACAGTTTGATTTAAGGAAAGTGTATTTTGACTGTTGTCAGCAAGTTACAAGATCACCTTTATATTCTACTGTATATTGTATCCTACTGTATATATTACTTTATATCCCACTATATTTTCATGACTATTGAACTTTTTTCTTAACTACCTGTTTTTCAGAATATGTAGTTATTTAGATACAAGATATGTTTCTAAAAACTTACATATAATTAATGTATGTAATAACAATTGTTATGTAATAATGTAATATGTAATATGTAATAATGTAATATGTAAAGCTTACATATAATTAATAATACAAAAGCTTAATATAATTTCTTTTCCTCCCTCTGCAGTTTATTAGAGCTCACAGGTATTTTTAATTAGATTTGGAGACATCAGCAACAAGGATTTTCCTTTTGGCTTCTTCCAAGACCCACTTGTCTGTACTGCCTGTAAATGGCTTGCCATCCCAGTTCCTTATGTATAAGGAAGAGTGGTGACTAGTGAAATACCCTTCTGTACAGTTAGATGCTCAGGTGTCTTCAGTGGTAATTAAAAAACATTTCAATACCTACAGTGTCTGGGTTATGCCTTATCTTTTGGTTCTGCAAACACATTATAGGGACTACCTCTCACTGTGAATGGATATGGTTGACGTTTAGGGTTTGGGTTTTCTTCTTCCCTTTAAATAGTACATAATCTGTTTAACCATATATCACAACAGACAACTTTGCTAGAACAGACAACATAAATGTTTTCTGAAATGAATGTAGTTTCCAACTGCTTCCAGTCTCTTTCTCACTATGAGCTGCAGTCAGCAGTGTGTTTAATGCTTGATCCCCATGAGAACAATTTCAGGAGCAAAAGACTCTCTGTAGAATATCAAGCTTTTTGTTCAAATATCTAAGGCTAGACAAATTGCACATGCACAACTTGGCTCCAAGAGCTTTGAAATATGGAAATATAGATATAGATATAGATGATAGAGATATAGATTAGATTATATAGATGGATATACACATTTCTGATCTAAATTTTAACCTCAGTAGTGCAAAAAGGCTTCTGAGTAGTTAAACATCTTTTCTTTTTTAACTGTGTAAATTTAAACATCTAGCATTGAAAGTCCTCAAGGACAGATCTTTCTTTTTCTAGGTATTCATAACATAACAGGCACCATGATTTTTTCCTTGGAGAATAGAAAGTTATTCATATATTATACACATATAGTTAAACATGAACAGGTGTTTAAATACACGCTTAAGGAAGAATAATTATTTAAGCAATTTAGTATGATAGCACTCATAAAAACTCATAAAAATTAAATTAAAACTTTAATTTTAAAAATATTTAATGCACAAATACAATTGAATAGATAGTTGGCTGGGTTTTATGCTCAACAGCTAAAAACAACTGGGGATGCTAATATATAATGAGGGTCCTTACACCAAAGTGAAATTCCAGAATGTGTACATATCTTTTGGCAAGCAGATAATCTGATAGAAAGATCTGTTTCTCTTTTGTGATGGCTGCAACCCACCTAGGCAGTCTACCACAAAGACCATGACAGATGGTAGGAAATACAGCTGGAAGGCAGGGCATTTGGAAAACCTAGCCTCAAAGCAGGCAGCCAACCAACTAAGCACTGAGCAGGAAGATCTTGAGTATCATCATCTTCTTCCTTCCTCAGCACAGTATTCTGCTGTGATCATCATCACCACTATCATCACTGTTACCATCACCATCATTGTCGTCATCATCATCATCACCATTTTATGCAGTTGATGTTCTATCTTGCTGTGAATGTGTCAAACCATTAATTAATTCTTGCCATTTTTGTGATAAAAAAATGCAATGAAACATAAAGTTTACATATTTCTCTCTTCTTATTCTGGACACCTTTCCACATAAATCAACTTCCCCACAAAATCTGAAAAAAGTTGATGAGCTTAGAAGTAGATTTGGAAATTGAACCCGTATGTCTCACTCTGAAAAACAGTGTGCCACCAGCAGCCTCAAAGAAGACTGTCTAATCACTGGAATGCATGAATAACTACATCTTATAGAAGCTGAGTTTGGAATTCAGAGACTACTGGATCATTTGTAAAATATTTCTGTATGTGCTATAAAGAAACACAATTACAAATTAAACCATTAGTTGCTTCACATTCAACACATTAACACTTGGCTGCCTTTGAGGAAATAACTTCTGCACAGAAAGACATCTGAAGAAAAAGCATGTTTTATGAGTTTACATACATCACTTTACCTTTTTGGTTCCCAGCCACTTAGAAAGAAAAAGTACTTGAAAAAGAGAAAAACAAAGTCCTCCCTTGAACACATAATTTCAAAAATGTCATGCATTTTATGTGGCAACTTCTGAACACCCCCGTTTGGCTACTAAAGACCCTGTTGTCAGGGGTGTTGACCTGAAGTTCTTACTGAAGCCAAAAATTGATCCAAATTAAAACATTTGTAAAAGTCAGAACTATAAGTTAGGACATGAGCCACCATTGAATAAGAACAATTCAAAAGAATATACTGAAATTCATCCTGGTTCCTTCTGGCAAGCCAGTCTGAACAGTGGTAAGAAAACGCAGTCCAAGAAATTTTACTGAGAAATGTTTATATGTGAACTACACTTCACAAGAGGCAACCTATCCAAGGGTGTTACCTTCCCTGGCTTTACCAAAAGTGGCTGTTTTTGGGGTCAGGGCAGTGGTACCATCAGTGCATTTCTTTGGCCAAGTAGAAACAGGGATTCTACTGTGCTGTAAAGACTTATCTGTAACACAACAGTGAAAATTACATGTATAAGCCTGAAGAGTGGACACTTTGATCACATCTGCTGCTCACATCACTGCTAGCTGAGCTTCAAATTAGTCATGCTGTGTAGGTAAGTTTACTCTCTCCATAAATCTGTTACTGCTTTCCAACTTCATGCACTGTCATTTGACAGCCTAATGTTGTTCCTTGAACACCATTTAATTCAGTCAATTTTGAAAGTCAGCAATGTGGAGAGTGAAGAAGTGCCAGCAAGCTAGGAAAAACCAAATAACTCACAAGAAGATATTTTAGGACATTATTTAAATATATTCAGCATTCATAAAAATGTCACATTATTCCATGAGTTATTACTATGGTAATGTGAAAGAGAAAGAGAAAAAAACATTATTTAACTGTACATACAATTAATTAAAATATTATGAAGGTAAACTTCAGGAAATTAGCCTGAAAATGATGTTTTTAAAAGGGCAATATGATTCCATATTTTTTTATTTGCCTAATGTCTACGATCTTATAAAATAAGAAAAAATACTAGCAATGGAGGGAGAGGGTTATCCATTTCTTTTTGTAAAGTAGCCTCTATACTTACAGGGAAAAAAAGTACTTATCACTACATGCAACATCAGCCAATATCTTACAGAGGTCCTTCCTAATGGATTGTGTTGCTCTTAAAAGATAAAGCTTTCTGAGTGCACATTATCTGCTAAGAAATGGCTTATAAATACATACCATCTGAATACTTCAACAAGAGAACACCTACTTTTGTTAACATACTTTTAAAGTATCCACCCACTTTAAAGAAAAATAAAAGTGTGTTCTGCCATTTTTGTTCTCTTTTTGCTTCTTTGATTCCTGCCTCTAAAAATCAGGGCTGACTTTTTTTTTAATGATCCAAGATCAGTAAACACAATGAAATCTTATCCTGGTAGTGTTCAATAGATGTACAATTAAGAAGTAAACAAATGTTGAATGCATAATACATATATATAAATTAATTAATTTATACTATTAAATGCATTTACAGATGGAACAGTTTGATCCAAGCCTTATTTATTTAACTATTTAACATTGCAAAATTCAGAGGTGAATATAAAGAACAATGCATTTATGTATTTCTACCACTCTGTCAAAACATCTCTTTCCAGCCAATGCTGTTGGAATCTACATGTTCCACTGAAGAAGTTCCTAACCTCAGTTCCATTTCCCTTCATATGATGTCAGTTATTTGAAACACTCAACGAGATCTCTTTATCTACTTTTGGAACTAAAAAACCAATTCAATAAAAAACTGACCCTCTAAGTTCTTTCCCTCAAACACCTTTTACAACTTCACTGTAGCTAGATAAATTAAAAGAAAAATTCTATTATTCTTATCTTTGTATAGTTTACAAAGTATTTTTCTCTAGTTAAAACTGCTTTAAAATATTTTGATTAACATAAGGAATATTAATTTGGTAGAAAGAATACAACTTCAATTCAAAATTCCTCAAGATCAAAGATCTTAATTTCCATGTCACGTAACAGAAGGTTTTTTTTGATTTTTAGCTTACAGATACAGTGCATGGTTTGACTTCTGACAGAAAGTCAAGAACATCATTAATTTTGACTTCCTACTTTGAACTTGAGTTATTCTTCAAAACAGAGATGCTTTCCTGCATTAAGAGGATACTATAAACTGAGATACTTGAATTGAAAGAAAATGGCTTAGGCATCTGGCTAGAATCTGGATGTATAAATTCAGTCTCAAAGTCACAGAACTAAGTGGCATGTTACTTTGATTTAAACAGCCTTTGATCCAGACCAGTATAACTACATTAAACCAAATAATATTCTATCCACTTAGTTCAATAGACTTAGATCAGAAAGAATATAAATGGAAAAGACACTGCATCTTTCAATATAGTCAATGTTTCTTCAAAATTACTCAAAGGTACAGAAATAGTTAATAAAAATGTTTATAAAGATGGAAAGTTACTATTTCTGAAGATGCAGCAATCAGTATCAAAATCATGACCTGGGTATTATCAGCATCCCCTCACTATTTTGCACCATAAAATCAGTTGGAGGCCAAACTCAAAATAGCCTGTTATTTTCTCTGCCATTGTTTTACACACATAAATTCTCATCTCCCTTAATAGTTCTTCAGTAACTTTCTCCTGTTGCACTCCTGCCTGCAGACTGTCTGCCCACTGAATGCCATTAAACCACATTACTTTGGTATCAATCTACCTTAGACTTGATGGAATTTCCTAAAGGAGGCTGTGATCTTTATCTTTCTGTGAACCCAGAATGGCTCTGGTTATGTCATATCAGAAATAGGGAGTGGAAATAAGGCTGGCAGCTGGCATGGAAGGGTAGAAGTGGACTAGTCTATTGTTAAGTAGAATTGGCCAAGGGTGACAATATTAAAGAAAGATGCCCTTGTGCATTTAGGTAGAAAATAATAAATTTTTTTCTTTCTAAACCACAGGAACTTTTAAAATGCTTAACTTTTGCAGAACTTTTATAATTTGTAATGTTAGGGAAAAGCTATATCCCCTTAAAATTACAATGGGAACACATTTTTCTCGGGGCAGGAAGCTGTGACCCATTCCATCTTCCCTGGACAGAGTACCTGCAGTCTGTACAGAGGAGATAAAACATGATACTGTGTCACCCAAACTTTATTACATAGTGGGGAGGATCTACATTATCTTGGGAGATTATCATCTGGTAGATAACAAAAATCTATAGTCTCTTTCCTGTTTACTGCTTATTCTAATATATTCACGGAGAATCAAGCCCTTGGTTAAATGAAAAGTGAGAGCACCTTTGCAACTGCCAATGTGCAACTGCTGGAAATCTGCAGAGGCAAACTAGGTTCAACAGGACACATGTCACCTCATGAGAAAAGAAATCTTCTTAATGAACCCCTCTGGTTCAACTTCATTTTCATATACCTGAGTTACTTGGAAGTGAGAGAAAAGATGTTTTTAAAATGCTTTATATCTGTCATAATGTAGTATATTTCGCCAGAAGAATGCTAACCTGAAATAAAAGTCCAAGCACACTAAAGAGTTGGACATTGTCATGTGGTGAGCTTTGCATCTTTAATTAGCTCATTTCCTCGAAAAGCTGAAGCTCTGCTTAGCACTTTAACAGTGTGGCTCTCAAATTCTGCAGAACAATCTAGTACTTCTGTCCTCTTATTGAGTAAATGGTTGCTCAAAAATGCAGGAGAGAAGAAAAATCCTCTGCTCAGTGAGAAAAAACAAATTTTCTGCAAAAGACCTTTTGCAATACAGGTCCTGACATTCAAATAATGAAACTCTGGTTCTAAAGTTTATGTGACCTCTATATTTCAAAAACCTGTCTAGCTTACATAACCTCGGAGGATGCTTTGGGAGCATCCAAAGTGCAATGGGACACACACCACCTTCCGACCATAACTTATTATCAATTTGCAGATAACATTTCCCTTTTTTCCATATCACAAAAAGGAGGAAAAAATAAAGAAGGGAACAGAATGCTTCTGCTACCTACATACAGGAAGTTTGTTCATAAGTATCAGGGTTTTCTGGATTCATTGCCTGTACCTTCATTTTGAACCCAGGTACTTTTTTAAAATTAAAAATATTTTTTCTTTCACAGGAACATACTTCAGCCATGAAACAACAAACAATAAAACATGGAAGCTGTGTCTAAACAGCAAGGACATTCGTCAGGAAATTCTCAGTCTTACTGAAATGTTTTCCCCTTTATGTCAGTTCCTTTCAGCTTACTCCAGGCAACTGTCTCAGGAGATTGTGTCTTGGGAAGTTTTATCTGATTATGATCTTGGGAAATATCCCACCATTTTTCATACAGTTCCCAAGTATTTCACAATTTCCTCAAATAGATATTCTGTCTCAAAATAAAAACATGTAACAAGTATCTATTTTCTATGAAAATCAAAATAAAAGCTTTTATAGGTGGGGAGGACTTGAAGAAATTATTTATTATGTGCAATATTAAAGAATTATAACATTAACATTTAAATTCACTTATCCTGGTATTCCTCTTCAAAGTTTTACAGTATTTCCTTGACATTAGGAAATACTAATGCATTTGTACTCTGATTAAATGCATCAGAAATCTTAACTTCCAAACTATCTGCTTACTGAATTTATTTAGCAAAAAATCTTCAGAGCAAGATTCTTACAGAAAAATGTCTGGTCAAGATGCCACAGGAAGAGCTCTTGCACTTATCTCTGAGTCAATAAACAACTTGAGCCAATAAGTAACACAGTCACGATCTTCTGACAACCAATTCACAAACTGAAGAAAAATACTAAGTTCAGTAAATACATGACGGAAGACATGCTGCTCCATCCTTACAATGTTGGCGTGATTGCTTATTTCTCGAAGCCAAAAAAGTTACCATTCAGGAGCGGCAAAAAAGTTTCAAGGAATAGACATAAAAATAGTAGATTAGACTCCCTAGATTATTTACCTCATCAAAGACAGGGAAGGTTCCTAATTTATAGGTTAGTTTCATCATGTACCAAAAATGTTCATTTGCTCAATGATTTTGCAACCATTTTCCATGAGGCAGAATATCAGCACAGGTTTTTTTTCACAAATTGCTGTATGAGCACCACATACTAACCAAGAACATGAAAGAACTCAGTCTAGCACCTACTGCAATTAATTTGGCAAACTTAAACACAAACTCACTGGAAAATAGGGTTGATGCAAAGAAGTCTGGACCTTATCTTTTATTTCAAACACAATCATATGCATTGTCTCTCAGTCAATAGTGTACATGTCTCTGAAGAGGACAGATGCTCTGTTCTGCCTTGGCACTTTCCTCTGTCCATCACTTCCTCCTCTACATCCTCCTTCTCATTTGATCTAGCAGTGAATTCTTATCAGGTCTTAAGAAAGTTTGAAAGGACTGAAGTTAGCTTCTGTTGTATGCAGGAGAATTCAGGCTTCTTCAGCTATTTGTGATGAATCCTACCCAACCCAGCAAACACTGTGGCAGTCATAGCAGCTGTACAGTGCAAGACTCCAGGTTGGGTGTCCTGCTCACAGGACACAGGTTAAAGCCTCTGGCCCCAAAAAAAACCTTGCTAACTCTGTGAAATAACCTGAAGAAACGTATTTCATTATTAAGTCAGACTGTCGGGTAGCCAGAAATGTAAGAACCATCAGTCCTTCTTCTAGAGGGAAGAGGAATTTTGACTACATTTAGGAATAGAACAGGGAATCTGGTTTCCAGTCCTATTATTTTGGGGTACCCTATTATACAGTCTTCTGTACTCATGTGGCTATGTATCACCATCACCACCCATTCCTTAAAATCCCTAGGAATAGACTACCTTAGACTACTCTCTGCCATTTACCATTTACAGATACCTACACAATAGTTATCTTGCTAAATAAATTCAGTATGTCAAAACATAAACAGCGTTTCAATCAGCTTGGACTGATTTGGGGTTTTTTAACAGGTGACTTTGGGCATGTATAAGCAACTAAAGCATTAAATAGGGGGACAGTGAAATTAATCTCACTTTTTTTGTACCTACTGGTTTATGTTGACCCATGGTTTTGACTTTGATCCTTCTTTAACCTGCTCAGATCTTAAGCAATTATATGGTGCTGACATTTCCTGGCTCACTTCCATTCATTACGATTTTCATGCAAGATATTTTAAACAGATCTTGTTAACTTTCCAGATTAATTCTCACCCTTCATCATTTCACTGCAGTATTGTACCTAAGTAATGTTCTACAGGAGTTCCTACTGTTTTAAACACCACAGTCCTTTTGATAATGCAGAATTAAACTACTTGAAGAATGTCAAGCATTTTTATTTTCATTCAGATTTCTGTGCTTTTTAATACTCTATTCCTCTTGAGGTTTGGGGGGGGACTTGGGGGAATCTTTCGTTTGTTTACTTGGTTTGTTTCTTTCTTTTTTGTTCCTCTGAATAAAATTCGACCCATTCAACCTAAAATATTAGCTTGCAATATTTATTAGTGCAGTATTTCTCAGAAACAAAAGTGAAATTCAAGTGTTGAACAGCATTGAAACATAATTTTTGCTTCATCCTTTTTTGTTATGTGTCACTCCATTAGCAATATCTTAAGTCAACTAAACCAACTGATTTTGTACTTTGAAAAGTATGTGCCTTTTTTTGATGGAAGCAAAGATGTCAGAAGCATATTCAAAATCTCATGTTGGAATCAAATTACAGACCCAGTAATATATAACCTCTGTGGTCTGGGAAGGGACAAAGGTAGAGACTGAAATATGATTTAGACAATCAGTAATTACCTATCATTAGGATTCTTTGAAAATGATGACAGAATAGTAATTTAAAAATAAAAGCAAACCCAAAACACAAACCCTACTGAGATTATTAGTGACAGATGTAGTTTAAAATAAACTAAAAAAAATATACAGTTTTAAACTTTGGGTTTGATCCCTTTTGCATTGCTGTGAAAAAAAAAAAGTGGTTAATTTTATTTGCAGCAAATTTCTTACATCAAAAAAAATCATGTTTGATTATGATTTTTGTTGACTTTTTAGTAAGAGCTTCAATACAGTTCACAAGAAGGAAGTTCTTAGATGTTCACCATATTGCAACTCTAAATCACTATTTCCATTAAGATGGGACTAAAGGCAACCTGACTTCTAACTTATTGAAATAACAGATGTAGAGTCTAGCTAGGATTTGCTACCATTATTACTTTTTAAAGTTAAAAGTATCAGAGACAAAGGCAGTTAAGAATAGACACATAATTTTTTTTAAGGTGAGCTGAAGAAAACAGTAGAATTAGGTGAGGGGAAGCATAGGGGTAAGACAATTAACCTATTAGTCTCCAAAAAACATTTTCATGCATACTACCTTAATGTCAGAAATTGTCAGAAATTTGCAAAGGCAAATTAGAAAATATTCAAATTAGAAAATATTAGAAAAAATTCTGTTTTCTGAGGAAAAGAGAAAGACATTGACAAGAGGGGCACTGGGGAATCTTTTTAACTTTAACTGTGTCATTGCCGTCTTCAATCACTGTGGATGGTCCTTATTTTCCATGCACAAAGTCCTTGCACAGAAAAGCAGAAATCTTTACTTTATGTCTTTCAAAATGGACTTTCTTTATAATTCAACTATTGATTGTTTGCAGCAGTAATCCTGTTCCGTTAAATGATGCTTATGGAGACACTCTATGCAAAGTAGTTAAATATACTTCTTTGTATCTATGAGAAACATCACCAGTGAAATTCTCAACACTCCCAGGAATAAGTGAGTAGTGCACAGTAAGACTGCGGAGTTCTATGGGGAGAGATTTTTCCTGGGTTTGTTTAGGCTTTTCTAGTTTTGTCCAACATACTGGGGCTAGGAAGTATCACTGGAAGTTGGACCAAACCCAGCTCTAACTGAGAGTTTTGTACTTTTCTTTGATAGCAAGACCTCTTCTAATTTGTCCTACTTCATTAGAGTGGCCATCCTACTTCCCCTCTGTTTTGTCTCATCCTTGGGCAAATCACTGTAGTTTGCTCAATGGCTATACAATTCTCTTTGTCAAAAGCTGGAACAGCATCAGTTGGTAATACCTTGTGTTTGTACATCTAAAGCTGGAACAGCATCAGTTGGTAATACCTTGTGTTTGTACATCTATAGCACCAGATGGCAAAAACTTTTGAAAGACCTCAAAACTTTTGAAGACCGGCCAAATCACTGTCACACCAAAACCAGAAGGGGGCTAAGGAAAAATACTTGTGAAATCTGGTCTTAAAGCCAAATGACCTATTAGCTGTTGGGAAGATGACACCTCTTCATTTGGAAGGTATCCAGGTCCTTCAACTGAAATTTTCTCTAAGGAAGAGAATTTTTGAACACGGATAATTTTACAGACATACCTTCTTTCAGTCAGTCTCGTGTGGCTATTTATTATCTGCATTAAAATACACAGACATGCAAGGGAATTTTTCATAGGTGAATGCAGAAGTGTTCGTACAAAATTTTTGATCTTCCTTCATCCAGAAATTGCTGTGTTAAATCTGATTAAAAGCTTTTCTGTGCTAGAAACCCAAATTAAAATTTTATTGACAACATTTACTTAACAAAATTAAAATGCTATTTGAAATAAAAACTGTTCAGCACAGCACAGAAATGAAGGTTCAGAAACTAGGAGATTCACATTTAACTCAAGTATTTTGTGTGGCTATTTGCTAGACTTCGTCCACTACAAGGGTTGCTACCCTTTAAAAAATTAATAGAAATACGTAAAAGAGCAAAAGGAAAGCTTCTGAGAACTATATCTCACTTCACAATATTCAGAGTAATTTGGCTACTACAAATGAAATTAATCCCTTTCACTCCCACACAATTCTATTCTCCTGATAAGGAAATGGTGTGTGTGGCAGGGGATTTAGCAGACTAGGAGGTTACTCAGAGGCCACGCACCATCTGTTTAATCAAATGTACACATACCATCACTCTTTGAAAGCTTGTGTTTTTTTAATGTTTCTGGGGTTTTTGTTTGGTTGGTTTTGGGACGGTGATTAGTAGCAAATGCACTTTTATGGATCACTTTGCGTAAATCTTTATCTTTGCAAAGAGTACCAGGCAGGAAAAAATCCAAATGTCTTTTGATTTGAAAAATAAATAGTGAAGTAGAAACCTACAAAAGAGTCTGCAAAAACATATTTCTTTGAATATTAACTTTTGTAAATTATAAATAGTATTGCAAGATAGTAAGGGCAATTAATCCTTCCAATGGCCAATGTAATATAAGCTCAAAACTTGTTCAATCCATTCTCCATTATACCGAGAAGGAAGCTTCAGGTCGTACTATTGGTGATGTTATTAAACAAAAGAAAACCAAAGAAAACCAAATCAAACCAAACCAAACAACAACTCTCCTAACTCCCCCAAAAAACCACACACAAAAAAACCCCAAGACAAACCAAAATGAAACAAATCAAAGCAAAACAAACCCAAAGAAACACAACACACACAGGACCCACTCCCCCCCTGCAAAAGGCCAATAGCAACAACAACAACAAAAAAGTGTTTTTGTAGTAGTTATAAGATTGCAGAGACTATCCAGAATGGTTCCACTTTGTATTTCAACCTCCAAAGAAAATTGATTTGGAAAGAAAACCTTATACTGTAACTTCAGCCAGAGAAAGTGAGAAGTAATGGCAAAGAAACACAGCAATATAGACTTTTAGTAAGAGAATGCTTGGAGGAAATATCATGTGGTGAGAACAGATGACATGGTTGGGCACAAGGGAAATTTCACTGGTACGGTCTTAAAAGGATATCTAACGTGCTTTACAACCAGCATGTCAAAATTTCTGTCTAAGAAACAAAACAGAGATGTTTCAGTGACACTGAGAAAATGGGTCCAACCCTGGAATAAGGCTTTTCTCAGCACCAGATTTTTTAAAAGTCTATGCCTTTTTTTCTAGAGTCCAACAGTTCCTACAAGATGTAATGAAATAAAAATTAAATTTTTTTTAACAGCAAATTATGCAAACTGAAGTATTGACAGCAGACTCCCCTCTACTGATGTAGTCAGTAAACATGTGGGGTATGTGGGGTCAAAGGTGTTACTTGGATGTAAAAACAGTAAAACTGAGAGAGGAATCAGGTGAATATGTGAAGCTAGGAGATTTAGTATAATTTCTAATTGTAAAAAGAAGACAGTCTCTACAAGCTTGTATTGTATGCTTCAAATTTATAATGTTTCCCTCTCATGTGAATTTAATAAAAACTGCAGTGCTACTGCATACTTCCTTTTAGAATGGCCAACTACAAATCTTCATTCTACCTGGCTGTGTAATTTCATAAAATATGCAGAGACTCCACGAGATGCAGAGAGTCAGACTGTTGGGTCTGTTTGGGTCAAAATAATCTTATGCAAGGAGAGGAAAGGAATTCTGTGCTGTACAACAGCCTAGGCTTCATCATTCTATATTTATTTGTGCTTTTCTGGCAAATTTGTTTGCCTTTTGCTAGATTTTCACTTTGACTGCTCTCACTGTTCTTTTGTAATACTCTACAGGGGTCAATCTGAAACTCAGTTCAGAAACAAGCCCTGATTCCTCATAAATTTGTGCAATGTAATTGACTAGGAAAGCTTTCAACAGCTTTTAATCATCTCAAATGCTATGCGAAAGGCACTTTTCTTATCACTAGATTCTCTCTCTTACTTCTCTCCAGAGAGCTTTCAAATGGTGATTGAAACACTGATTTATAAAAAGAAAAAAATATTACAAGATAAGCTTCACCTTAGAATGCCTCTATTTAAGAGGCTGGTCTGTGTATGTGTGACTTAAATGGGACAAAGTGCTTGTGATTATTTTGACCTCTGTGTCTGCTCACAAAGCTAAAAAAAGTCTAGTTTTAACTGTTCTTAGGCTGTGCCCATTTATGTTCACTGAAGAGACCTGAGCTTTTGGAGCAATCCATATTTTTCATGGTAAAGATACGTGATTATTACTCAGGAATATGGGACTTCAGGAGTTTATAGCTGAGGTGCCATGGCAATATGATAAACTACAGCATCCACAGTAACATGAAAAAAAAACCCCAATTCATCAGGCATAGGAAAATGGTACTTTCATTGCTTATTTTTGAGTTTCATAACTGAAATGTGATAATAGTTCTGGTGTCCAGAAACTCTCAATGAACTGTAAATATTAATCACTACTTATACACTTGACCTTTTGTCTGTCTTCAAATTTGCAATTTGCTCTGGAAAATAACTTTGTTTAGGTTGCACATGAAGTAGAACTGCTTCAGCCAAAACTATGGTGTGGCAATCACTGAGGAGTATTAGTGTAAGTTCATGTGCGTGAACAGTTTTAAATGGTCTCTACTTTTCTTTTTCATGTGATTTTAGGTGATATTGAATACATCATATTTCAACTGATGTGGAAAGTCTAAACAGATATATTTCTTTCTTTACCACTTTGGTTATTATTTTCAGTGAAAGATGTGTTGAAATTTTCGTGAACTAATCTTCCAATTGGACTCCTGGTTCAAACAACAAAATAAATAACAGTTAGAAGACCTCTAAGTCTCAAAGTGTTTTCTAGGCATCTGTTTTAAGTCCATAATGTATCATTTGCAGATTTGCAACAATTTCTGCTTTAAACAGAAGCTGTGCTTTCAAGGTGTTGACTTAGGTCAAGAAAACAAAACTCTGACTTAGAACTAGTCTGGAATGTCACTAAGAAGTTCATCATCCTATTAAGATAGATTCAAAATTTTGTTCATGTAATTGAGAGAAAGATGTGAAAGATTACTGCATCAAATTCTGATTCTTTATTTTGAAGTGGTTAAATGGTCACAGGGAAAAGAGCTAGTGGACTTTTATGTGGAATTTATGGCTAAGTACAATACAGAAACTGTTTGCACTGCATCAGAATATATGATCTCAATAAATGGATTTTTAAAAAGTGACTGCAGACTTGTAAGTGAACCACAGTAGTGATAAATACTATGGTGTGATTTTTGTAACTGATCATTGCAAATGTACTTTCTGAAGCAGCAGAAAATTTGAAATTTTAAATGGAAGAATACTATCAGTAAAGGAAAATGTCTCTAAATGTTGAAGATTAAAGCATTTTCTAATGAGTAAGAGTGCCCAAATTAAAAGATTCCAAACAGAACCAAATTTTTTACATCCTGTCAAAGAGTTTCAACATTTATCACATGACTCACTAAACTGATTCAAAGGAACCTCTTTTTCCCTTTTTTTCTGTCCTAGGGCTCTTCGTTTAAATTTGCCGTGTTTATGCTTAAACACAGACAGTACTTGTGACATGCATAACCTAAGCATATCTGAAACTCTAGGCAAATCAAACACCATAACCACTTCTTTTATGCCCTAGCACTATTTATAAAAGTAACCTGTTGCTAAAACAATACTAGCCCTGGAGGATAAGGACATATTCTTCAGAAGTAAGTGATACTGCAAAAATCCTGCAAATTATGAGTACAACCTTATTTTCCTAGCTGCGTGCTCTAACCAACTGAAGGTCTGAATCCTTAATAAAAATAAACTTTTTCTTGTTTCAGCAGAATAAAAAAAAGTTTCTGGTGCTCTAATTCAAAGTCAAAATCATTGACAAATGAGAAAAACACACCTGTACTTCAGCCAGATCCTGCCCAAGTGGCAGGATTTGTCTTGAATATGTATTCGCTCGGTTTTGACTCTGACGTTGGTCTTCAACCATAGTTGCACATTAATCAGTTTTCCGTGTTTTGTGTTTACACACTCATCACTTAACTGCTGGATGACTCACTATGTGCCTTTGAATGCAAGTACCCATTATTTTCCAAAAATAAAGTATCTCCATGAATGAAAGTAGTACGCTAAGTACATGAAAGCAAGCATTGCCTTTTGAATGCTTCTCCATGAGCAGATGAGAGTAAATTTAAAAAACCTGATGTTCTTTCTGCACATACTCATAAAACCATTTTCTTCTCTGGTAAATGGGCACTTCTCTAAACAGGAGAAGGATTAAGGGCACAAAAGTGTATGCATCCCCAAGTGGCCAAATAGTAACATAAAATCAAGGACATGGAAGCCCAAATTTTAATTTATATTATTGAAAACAATTTTTAACGGTGCAGAGCTTTACTTGCTCATACTATTAATGATTTTTCATCCCTGAAATATTTTTGTATTGACTTCAGGAGGCTATTGAAGGTAACATTTCCTCAGAAAAAAATTTTCCTTAACACATGGAAAGAAGTAAGTATAAAGAATATAGTCTTTTTACATGAGACTCATGGCAATATATTTATGAAATATATGTTGTCAAAAACAGCTAAAAGGTTTCCTGGTAAAAGTAAACAAAAAGTATGGAAATAATTCTGAAAAGCTTATTAGCATAATCAGACTTCAACATGTCATCCAAAGTGTACAAAGTTACAACAAAGGCACACAGCATCACATAAAATCTGTTACATTTTGCACATAGTCAGCTATTTCAGCACACAGCTTTAATACAGGATTCGGCTGCATAAACAGAACATAAAATACATTCTAAGGAAATAATGAAATATTAGGAAAAACAGGTACGTCTACATCTTTGAAATCTTCATTTACAAATGAGGCTGCTTCACTTCTATTTCAGCACACCTTGACAAAATTAATGGTCTTGCAAAGTAAATTATTTCAGTAAAATATGTGCTGATACCAGCACTGTGGTATTTTGCATCATCTGAACTGGTAAGAACCACAGCAGACAACAAAATTTGCAACAAAGACAAAAATTCCATCTGGATCCCAGAAGGTGCACTCCTTAACAAAATTATTTCCAACACCTAACAAAATAAACTCTAATCTTGATGGCACAAGGTTGTAGAATCGTTGAATCATCTAGGTTGGAAAAGACCTCCAAGATGATAAAATCCAACTTTTCCACCAAAGAAGATAGAAATTATCCATCCCTTCTTTTCTAATTATGTGTATCTGATTTTTTCAGTGTAATGGGTTATCAGCTATGGGAAGGATTTAAAACAAGGCCGCAGCTTTGTAGGATATATTATAACCCTCCCACTCCCATATGCCAAGGGCAGAGTGAAGGTTTGAGTGGTGAATTGAGGCTGGAGCCCTGCAGCTTCACCATGCAGTGCCCTGCAGGCCTTCTGAACCTTGCTCGGCATGGAACAGAAATGGGAGCAGGGCACATATCCCTGTTTGAGACAAAATTAAGAGGAACGTCCAAATTTGAATGTCCTCTCTTAGAAGGCAGGGTACAGCCACCCCACCATCCCCCACCAGGCTCGGGGAAAAAAACTATTTTCCTCAGAGGAAAGTGAAGGAAAAACCACTATTTATTTAACAAACACACAGGAAAAGAATAATAATGCTAAATAATAAAACCTCTCACTGCAGAGGGAAACCTGGGAAGATTTTCAAGTCCTTCTGGGGGTGTGGTCTCTCTCCTCCTCCTCGGAGCTTGGTCAGCCTGGGCTCTCTCTGGATATAAGGTGGAAAGTTTTCCCAGTGAGTTCTGGTGTTCTGACGTTGTTGAAACAGTCCAGAAGAGAAGAAGGAAAAAGCCGAAGTCCCAGAAAAAATCTTAACTCCCAGTTTCTCTCTGGAGAAACAGAGCTGAAAAGCTGAGAGCAGCAGAAAGGGTGCTTCCTTTGCTCCTCAGCAGCGGCAGCAGCTATCTCCGTGTCTTTGAAGCACAAACTGTTTTGAAAAGTTCGCTCCATTTTTTTCCCCCTCTCAGGCTCAGTTTAAAGGCACAGAAAGGCACAGAAAGACTCATATCTGGGCATAAAGCAGTGATGGGGGATACAACACCACAAAGTCACCCCGAGACAGCAGACAAGGGGGATTTCAAGGAGAGGCCTCCAAACTCAGCCTCGCATCCCCAGGGAAGCCACGATACATGAGATATTTCATAGTTGGAGCTTCCTGCTTTCAGCCTCCTGATGGGCCATTGGCGCTGATAGTAGTGTTATGCTGTTCAGGAGTCTTTTCCTAGAGATAAACCTTAACAAGGGAATATTAAAAACTTTGTCTCAGTCCCATCAAGGCATTTTTTAAAAAAAGCTTTTTATACACCTTGATACATTTTCAAGATTTTTAGTAATTTTTCAAGAATTGTAAAATTAAGAAGGAGAGAGATTCCTTTAAAATCTACTAATCTTGTGTTAGTGCACTATTTACTCTTTTGATTTACAACACAGTTCTGAGTAAAGTGGGAATTTATGTTCTCATTTCATTCCATAATGCAGGTGGCTCTTAAATACACAATATGTGTTTGCTGACTTCACCTCACAGTTTTGTCATCACCGAGTAGATTTATTTAATTATATTGTTTTCATTCCAGAATCATGTTGGGAACTGATGATCAAGCAGTCAGTTACCTTGATTTTCATGTCACATTTTACCAGTTTAACTTTATGGTCAGTACCAGTAATAAACTGGGGAAATTAGGGTCAGATGTAACTCTCTGCACTACAATGAGGCTACTACAGAGAGCTAAATCCTATTTTTAATGTAACCCATCAAATAGTACCAGTGCAACAAGTCATACCAAAAAAAAAAAAGCCGTGTTTCCTTCCCCAAGTATTTTCCAGATCACTGAGCTGGCTTAAAATGCATGAATGAGAAGCACATAAATTTCACAAAGAGTTTAGGGCTTGTTGCTGCCAAGTAAAGGAATTTCTTCGATTTTTAAAGTGAGAATATTTAGTATAAAACTTATTAACCAAGAATAAATTGAAAATATAAATTCATAAAATTAATAGAATCGGGTGACAAACATTCCTTACCAAGAGCAAATTTTTTTTTAGTGAAAGCTACAAGTGAAAGCTAATCTACTGAGTATAGCTCAAAAGAATTAGTATTCTCATTAAAAGTTTGTCATTTTGCTTAGCATACTTAATAGTATAGGAAATTAACCCAGCCAAAAAATTTTGGTTTATGTAATAAGCACTGCTCTGACTGGTCAATGTAATAGGGATTATGACATTTATCCCTTTTGCTCAATGCAATAAAAATCTATAAGGAAAAAAAAAACAAAAAAACAAAAAAACAACAACCCTCCAGGCTTAATCTTTATTGTAGAAATAAAATTGTAAAACAAATCTTTATAATAATCCCCAAATCTGTAAAATAATCCCCATTTAAATTAACAACACTGCCAAAATGGGTAAAAAAGGTTAGCAGCAGCCCAAACCTACATATGCAGTAGTCAAACCCACAGCGTTATTAAGGTTCAAGAGAAATGACAGCTTGCTTTGTCAAACTGCACTACATTCCTCAGATCCTCTAAGCTCAGAGTGGCAATTTGTCATTCATGAACTCAGCAGCTGGAGAGCAACAAGGAGTGCACAGCTTGAGCAGGACACCAACTGGGCCCAAGTTCAGTGCTGGAAAAGTATTGAGATGATGGCACATCAACATATCCTTTCAGTGGGATTAAAGGTAACTACTATGGAATGCAGCTTTTTATTTTCCAGATGGTTTTTTCTTAATTCCTGTAATCACTGAGCACCAGGGCTTTAGTAAAATGTCAAAAGCCCTCTCCCTCCTTTGGGACCAGTTAGCTGACCTTTGCCAAGAAGGCACTACTCAGTAAAAAATTGTTGAGCAAAAGCTGAGGAAATGCTGATTAATAATCAACCAAAGGCTGGAAGTGGCAGTGAATTTCAGCATGGGGTACTTAAGGATTTTTTCTTAAAAAGCAGATGCATTTCATAGATTATAGTTATTTCACACCCTTCACTGCACCAAACAGCCTTCCTTAAAGACCCTCTACTCTCTGCACTGGCATCTTCCTTCATTACTCATTTTTACTCCTTTCTATACAGTATCTGTAGAGGAAGAGCAGTATCTCAAACTGGTAACTCTTTCACAGGTTGCTTGATAAGCTGTTGCAGATAATGTCATGATATTAGGGGCATTTTCTTTATTTAATACTAATATTCCAAAGTTTTACACACGTGAATTTGCTTTAGTATGTGTGGGTGGCTACCGTTCCTCTCAGCCACCACTGCAGAGTGATCCTGCTCATGCACTTCCACGGGATACGAAGGGGATAGTAACAGGAACCAATGAGAAACTGCTTATTCCACCATTACTATGAAAAGGAATGCCCATTAGGTGACTGTATAGCAAAATCTGGGCTTTTAAAAAAGTATCTGAAAACAATTGATAATAGAACCAAATCACATAAAAACTCAGACATTGGCAGTGAATACCAGAAGGGTAAGCAGTTGACGATGACCTGAGGTGTTAATAGAAAATACGGCTACACACAAAAAGCCATGCAAAAAATTTCCCCTTGGGGGTGGGTGGAGGAATTTTGTGAGTCTCAGTAAACAAATAAAGTATTTTTTTACCAAAGAAATTATTCCAATACAAACCAGGAAACACAAATACAAAAGCTTGTAGAATAGCAACAGTGGGGAAAAGATCCTCCTGCTGCAAAGAACAGAAATCCTGCTGAATTTTCAGTTATTTAGGCATGTAGAATCTAAGGTGGAGTTATGGAGGACACTCAGAAGTCCCAAGTGGTAATGTGCCAGCTTCCCATTAAAATCAAATTACGATGCAGCCTTTTTAAAAATATTACTAGTAGCTATTATCTGCATCTAGAGGATTAGGAGGATTAAGAGGATGATCATGAAATCAGAGAGAAAGAGCATCATCCCTTATATTTATATAAAATGAAAAACTACATTTTAGAAACAAGTTATAAGGAGCTGTTTTGTTACAGATAAGGACTCCATCAATAGTAGAAAACACAACACCTTCATGACTGCAGCACCACGATAAACAGGATGGTGACTAGTTTATATGAAGAGTCTTAGGAAAGTGACCAGTTTTGTCTTTTTCTTGTACTTTTCACTTCATTGTTAGGTTTGATGGACTTGCCCAGTTTGGAAGTGTTCTTGAGAAGAAGGTGACCAGTTAGAAATGCATCAGTACCATCTGCCATGGGATTCATCCTTTATTTTTCTGAGAAATTTGATATCAGATACGAATCATATCTGAAATCTGATATGATTCGCATCTGATTTACAGCTTGCTGTTTATAATAGCAGAGCTACTCATACACAAATCATAAACAGTCTTTGGCTCTTGGGTAGCTGTACAAAACCAGGACTGTGCTTTCCACACAGTATTTTAAAATCAGAGCCAACTCAGAATGTAAATGGGATTACATGGGTAACTATGGCAGCCACAATCAGGTGTAACCATTTAGTAAAACTAACCTTGAGAGGAACAGAGTACCTGCCAGGCAGATGCTCTCTTGCTAGGATTTCAATAGTCCTGAGTTCCTGAGAGATCCTGATATATTCAAATACTGGATGGTCTTGAATAAGTGGTTCTGTATTGACTAATAGCAGCCAGAGGGAAAGATAATGGATTTTCCCCAATACCATGAAGCTCAGGGTAGCAAGATTACTGAAGCACAAGTCAAAGTGATATAAAATCAAACCAGGCCTAATGAAGTGACGCTTATCTCCAAATGTTTATAAAGCAAAAATCTGCCTCTTTAGAACTATGAGCGATGTAGGAAATGCAGAATTTTTTTTTAAATTGTAAGACAAATTTACAACCAAAAATCTAAGAGTAACAAAATGTCCACTTGCCATATGTACTGGGACATTGGACTATCCCTGAGGGTTTAAGGGACAAACCTGGGCACAGATTCTGCTTTGTGTCCCTGCGGTTTCTGGTAATAGCCTGGGTCAAAATTTCAAATTAAATATCCTCACCCTGTATGAGGTAGTGTATCTACTTTGTGAGTCATTAGATTTCCCCTCCTTTTGAACTGAGAATTGCTTTGAGTATGTATGTGTGTGCTCCATAATATGTACAATAATCTTGCAAATGTCTGTCATATACATGGTAGTACAGGCAATATATTCTGACAAAAAAGCCAGTATTGAATGCAAATTTTGCTCTGCTTCATTAACTGTTGTAGTTTGGTTTTTTGCTTTGGTTTAATCAGCTTTCACTGTGCTACACAAGTGTAAAGGATGGCTTTGTGACGTTCTGTTTGTTGTTGCAAATCACCCTTCTGTACCACCACTCAAAAAATGCACAACACAACGTTATCTAATACTACATACAATTTCTTTCTCCAGCTTTCTTGAAGTGATAAAAACACTACACCACACCACACTTAGAACAAATATTAACCCTTTTTGTAACTGAGAATTTTAGGAAATATTTATGCATAAGGAAGACATCATTGGGATTAGTAGTACTTGAGAAAAAGTTAAAATTTGGTGCCATAATAATTAGTGTCTTTCATGACAGATTAATTTACTGTAATTAAAACAACATGCTGATCTTTCAGTTGCGTTGACAAAAGACCAGACCTGCTTCACTGGTTTTAATTGTACTTTTCCCCATTCTATATTAAAAGAAAGAAATAGAAAGAAAAGACAAAAAAAATTGTGTTGGTTTAGGGATTTTTTGGGGTTTTTTTAATCTATATATTCACTGACTATCTCCATCAGGTATGAGTTCCAAGTCCAGGATCCTGACTGCAACAAATTAGCTGCAATGCTTGCCAGTCACAAGGCAGTTGATGGCCAGCTCCTTCCTAACTCAAGTGGCACAATTAGTCCATGTTGATTTCTAAACATCTGCTCCTTGATTACTGGACTCTCATAAACATTTATTCTGAGTTTCTTAACTCTTCATCTTTGTATGATATCTTTTCCTGCCCAACCCCCCACAAACTATTTGAATTTCACAGATCTCATGCAGCATGGCTTGACACTCACCCATTACAGCTACAACTCCCAATGAAGGGACAATTTTGCATTGAGGAAGAAAAAAGAAAACATAGTCAAGAATAGCCAGATTTGGGGGGTTTTATATGGAGATTCCTTTACTGAAGTATTTCCAATTTGATTTTTCTTTCTACATGTAAAGCATGATTTGGAAGACTACTCAGGGTAGTAACTGGACATATTTGTCCTTTTCAAGTGCTTCAATTCAACATAGTTTCCTCTGTCTTTAATGTAGAAAACCATGGAAAATGTGTTTCCTGATAAAGTCTTGTGCTTGGACCCAGGTTGGATTGGGCTTTGAGCAACCTTTTCTAATACACAGTGTGTCCTTCCCACAGCAGGGGGGTTGAAACCTGACAGTCTTTTAACCCTGATGGTTCAATGAGTCTATAAACATGTGTTCTGCATTGGGTGGCTTCATTTAGCATCTTAGTAGAATTTCAAATGTGTGAAATATTTACCTTTCCTTTGTGAACATTTTTTTCCCTTCGTTTTAACCAGGATACTGTTTTCACTGCTGAATAATTCAGTAGCATGATTGTCTGAATAAAGGCTTCCACAATTAAGATTTCATGGAGAAAAAACATCTAATGTTAAGCCTATAGTTGCAAACTGAACAACATCCAGGGGCACTTCCAAGTACTGGACTGCAAATTTTTTTACCAGTATTTGAGCAGTCCCTGGTATAACTTTGGTTGTGACAATTAGAACATCACTAAATAATTTCTCATGTGCTGTACAACATTTTAGATGATAGAGTAGGACTGTCATGTTTATAATCAAGAAAGTTTATTTTTCTCTTATCTTAACAAGCAGTAGATGAACAAGATAAATAATTCTTCTTTCAAGGTAGGAAACTTGTTTCCCAATCTAAAACTTAACCTATTCCATTCTTTCCACACGGAAGGAAATTTTCCTTTCTTCTATTCTAAGTTTTCTGAAAAGGCTTTCTTGAGCTTTGTAAGTGAACAACCAGCAAAAAAATTGCTATGGTTCTTCTGAACAGATTGAAGAACACATCCTATTCAGCTGTATTTCGTACATATGTGATTTCACAGGGAGTTGAAGCTACCTGGCATTCGTTGGTCCTTAAGGGATATCATACTATTAAAAAACTAGTTATAACTCAGTTGTGCTGGGGGAAAGATAACACACTGGGAGAGTGGCTTAAATTTTTATTATCATTCTATCAGTGTCTGTGTATTATGGTTTTATCAGTAATTACAATTCTATCAGTAAGATTTTTTTAAACTGTTAAAGTAGATCCTTTTTTCCCCTTTTTTAACAAGGTGATATAAAGTACCATTTGTGGGTTTCTTTTCTTCACATTAAAATATTAACTTTTTTTTTTAATTATTATTATTATTTTAAATTAGTAATGCCTTCATGAGCTTTCATAAATGTTCCTACCAGTTATTTTTTAATGTCCAGTTAAGTTTCTGACAGCTGTAAGAGGCAGCTGGGCGGACTGGTAACAAGACAAAATTCCATCCATTTTAGGATATGAAAACTTTTCTTTTTTTTCAGCTTTTTTTTCTGAAAAAGTGATCATAAGCATTGAGACAATGGATTGAGACTGCCAAAACAGCCTTTGCATATTTAGACTGAGTTACATCCCCTAGTCCACCTGTGACATCAGCCGCCAGAAACTGCAAATTTCTTTGTACCTTCACTCCATTTTCACTGTAGAAAGATGGGTTGATACCTCACGGCACAAGGTAAAATCTTTCCAAGATATAAAATCTTAATGCATTGTATAGATTGATACACCATAAGGAACAGGTTTAGCTGGCTTTCCAGAATTAATATTATTTTATATTTATTAATACTATTACATGTATTTTGGCTGAAAGAAATTTTTACTGATTTCTGCATAAAGAAAATACCAGACAGGGCAAAAGTGAATGCCACTGCATCTGCAAGCAATATTTAATTTTGCTCCCAAGGGCTGCAGGGATGTTTCTTACAGCAGGTAAAGAGGAATGTTCTGGTAAAAATAAATGAGATAGACTGTACTTTTTTTATGGTGAAGTTTTATTTGGTCTTGCCAAAAATCAAATCAAGAAAGAAGACAGAGAGAGAAGAAAAAATACAGGGTCTTAGTGATAATTGTTTTATTACGTAATTAAGATTTAATAGCAGGATAGAGAAGAAATAAAATTTTCATCAGGATAGACTGTGAGGGTGAAATACTCATGTCTTTTGCTAATTTGTGTGGCTGTATGATAAATAAATAAATATTTTAGTAAGTTTACAGCTTGTCTTTGTCAACTGACTCCAAAATCCCTGCTCCTAAAAATAGCTCCTTGTACAGTTCAAAAATTATTCACTTTATTCCAAAGACAAAAACAGTTAAAAGGAACTTATAAACAAGATACAGGAAAAGATACAAAAGCCTGAACTATCCCATCAAATAGTTTTACAGACAGAATCTGTGGGGCAGTTATTACTTCTTCACTTACAGTGTACAGATCTTTATCCATAGATTAAATTTTCATAGATTTTTCATTACACATGCAAGTATAAATATTTACCTTACTCTGTTCCTTTCCTTTTTTTGTTCCTTTGCTTTTCTCATCTGAAACCTGTTTCAGAAAGACAAAATCAATACTTTGATTAAAATAAGCAAGAAGTATTTTGTGTCATGCAGCTCATACACATCAAATCAGAAAAACTCCTCTTTTCCCAAAACCAGCCAGATGCTAGAGGCAACCTCCAGGATAAAAGACACTCTAAAGACAATTTGTTATCCTTTAAAGTCTCTAAGGATAATTTTCATTATTTTTAATTAAATGCATTGCCCAAAGTATTTTCAGCACTTTGTGTGAGGGAGAAATATTTTGAATCATAGCAGCTTTCAGTTGTACAGAACCAAAACCAGAGTTAAAGACAGTTTTGGAAATACCAACCTTTCAACAAGCAGGCTGATAAAGGCAAATATCTGCTAGGATTTAAAATTTCAAAAATATCAATCATTAATTAGGTGAGGAAGAGAGAGAATTATTCCAAAGCATGATGGTTACAGTATTGTCTGGGAGTCCCAGCTGCAGTCCCAGCTCCAATAAAGAGTCAGGATTTCAGAGCAGGTAGAAGCAAGTTAAGAAAAGAAAGTGACAGAACACAATGCAGTTCCCCATGTACAAATTTCCCCGGGTGGTAGGAGACTTTGGCTTACAGCCCGAGAGAAGACAGCTGAATTCAGGATACCAGCATACCAAAGGATGGAACAATAACCATGGTATACACAGCAAAAGCCATATCATGATTTTGTCCCTTGAGGAAATCTATTCCCTTTGACTGAAAATGACTGATTAGTTGGGGGAACATTACTCATTTAAACAACCAAATAACCAAAAAAATAAAAAAAAAAAAAAAAAAAAGGAAACCTTATTTATTCACACAAGCCTATAGCTTATATAGGCAATTCACATACAAATTTTATTTAGATGTGTGTTTATATTTTGCATTTATATATAAATCATACAATGAAACATAAAAAAAATTATGTCCCGGGATGAGCAAACAAGCAACGAGCAGTGAAAAACAAAGGATTAAAATGAAACAGAATAAAACAGTTCTGGGCAAAAGAGATTGTTTGGAATAGAGAACATAGCTCTTTAGAGCATATTCAGAACTGGCTTCAGTCTCCTGTACAAGATTTAGCTCCACAGAGTTGTATACAGCCCTAAATAGAAACATACCAAGAAAAGCAGTATTTCTCTTCTTGGCAACAAAGTGGTTTAATAAGGCAAGTCAGAGTCCCATCAAGGGCTGAGAAACTAATGCCCACAGGAAACATAGAGCTTGACTGAAAACACAGCTTTATGTTTTCATAAAGGACTTATTTAATCAACTTTTTGATTAAAAGAAAGGGGAAATGGTCTGCAATATGTTCACCAGTATCTGACAAAATGAATTTAATTGCTACAATATGATATATAAATTCGTGATTGCTACTAGAAAGAGAAAGATGGGCTAGTCTGCAGGTACTAGACACCTATCTACATGAATGTGCAGAAAGGAGTAGACCACTTAGCCACAATGCTTTCTGAATTGCTAAAAATGAATGATTTTTAAACTGCTATATGCAGAACAGACTTGCCATTACCCAAAGCATGAATACTTATGACATTATTTCTTTCCCTGACTTCTTGTACTTTTTTTTTTGTCTAATATTTTGCCAGACTCTGCAGCTTATTATTGCAGATGTACGTTTAACTTACGCTGCAAAGAGCTTAATAAACACAGAACCTGCCAGACGAACACAGGAATTTTTTTCAAACACTCAGTACTCACACTCTTTTAATTCAAACGTGATGACTGTCATGTCTTGGCATTTTTTCCCCTGTTCTCTGGGCTGGTTACATCTCACAGAGGCATGGTAAGCTGTGGAAGCAGTGCTAGTAACAGAAACTGGTTGCAAGAGCTGCTGACAGAGGGACACACTCATCAGCACAGTCTGGACCTCACTGCTTTGAACTGATGGCAATAGGCTGTGGGAGACAAGGCCAAGAGAAGGAAATTATGGTAATCTTTCATAGCAAACCTTGTGCAGGAAGCAGAACAGCTAGGTTTCCCCCTTCCCTAAGCCTAATACCTAACATTATGACTCTTTGATTGGGAGTATGATCTGCCTCTTCTCTGGCAGACGTTCTCTTTTGCTTTAGCAAATCTCACACTGAGGACAAGGCTCCAAATTCCTCACTATTCATTTCGAGCAGGCAATATCCTCCTAATTTTTTCCCACCAGTAGCTTTACCTACGTAAATATAAACTGTTTGCAGGCTATCTGATGTAAATAGAAGCTTTTTTCCTATCTTTTGATCAGCAATACATCAAAATATTCTGTATCTCTGCCTAAAAGCTCTCCACATGCTCGTCTAGTCTGTGACAGCTGCTGCAAAAGGGAGTGTTTAGGATATACTCCTGGTACCATGGTGTTGAGTGTATAACAAGCAGTCACGGAAAAACAGACAGGCAGTTATCTAGACAGTCAAAAAGAGGAAACTGTCAGAACCACAACAGAACTCCAGCGAAAATGAACTTAAGTGACTGAAAGGATTACATAAAAATGTATTGCTGCATCAAGATCTTACAAACCCACAAATCATCTTCATGCAAACCATTTTTTTCTGAACTAATAAAGCTAAAAGTCCAATCCCACTTAAAGTGGTAAAATAGAATGCAAATTTTTCACCTGAAGATGTCAGAAATCTTTTCCATGTCACTAACTGTTTCAGTTCTCTGTGAATCAAATCCACATGAACAAGAAAAGATCAAAAAGCAGACATGTTTTAGCAACAGGTTTCTTGGCACCATTTCAGATTTTTTTTCTCTTGACTAGTATGGAAGAAAAACATTTTTAAAAAATTCTGAAAGCCAAACTGTAAGAAAAAAAAAATCAGTGAAAAAATGAAGAGGTTTTTTAATTGCTCTGTGAGAGTACTTTCCTGTCCCATGCCGTGTTAATTTAATACAGTACAGAGAGGATAAAGGCTTAAAAACTTATTTATAATACAATTCACCAATAATAAACACAGAAAAAAAATTTGGGGTTGAAAACTGTTTCAAATTTGAAAAAAAGTTGATCAATAAATTAAAAAATAGTGTCTTCATCCTTTGGATGTCTTCTCACGCTTATTTGAATAAAACTATAATTATTTACATGCATTCATCTTTTTTTCATTTCTTTTCTGGTTTTTTGTTTGCTTGTTTGTTTGGAGGGTTTTGGTTTGTTCTTACCAAGAACATGCATATGAAAATTAGGAAGAAGCTTTAGAAAAATTACTGGCAGTTTTTACTAATATCCAAATTAGAATTCAAGGAGCCTGCAGTCCTTAGGTTTAATAACCAGACAAAATTGTTGATAGATCAAATGAACACCTGTCCAAAAGAGACCGACTTCTTTCATGTATATGGTTTAACTCACTGAACTGTCAAACTGCATTTCCAAGATGAGTTGCCTTTAAGCAAGCCACGAACAAAAAAATCAGACTGTTCTTTCTAACAGCACATTCATACTGGCTACAATTCAGAGCAGTACTACAACACACACAAGAAAAACATTTAAACAGTAGAGGACTTCATAAGAAAACTCAAGTTTAATTTCACAGGAAAACTCTAGCTGCCTAATACATTACCAGAATACATTAGCTTGGACTCAGATTCTTTCCAGATGACAGCCCACACTGGATGCCTCTCTCCTGCCAACATTTTGTGTAAAGGAAGACCTAAGTGATAATTCTTAGCCAAAAGAAAACTACTGCTCAAAAGTCATGTGTGGGTTGTGCCAATGAATTGAGAGGATTCCCCACAGGTCAATTCCAAACAGGAGCTGTGGATAGTGTTTGACCAGAACTCCCAAAAAACTGGGTCATACATTACTGTGGGAGGCCAGCCCAATACCTTTCACAGTGGGGAACAGGATCAGATGGTATGATTAAAGGCAATTGAGAAAAATGAGGACACATCTGTTTCTGCAGGCAGTGTTTAGATACGCAGACACCCAAAGTGCACCTGCAGCCTTTGGCCATTTTGTCCCACAAAAATTTGGTGATTCACATTGTGGTGCCAGCCTAAAGTCTCTATGGAAATGCAACTCATACAGAAGTGTTCTAAAACTTTGTGATCAAACACTTTCTATTAAAAGGTTCTATGTCATAACCCCACCTCCAAAAAAAAATTTAAGTGCTAAGTCATTTTAGCATATCAACACACTTACAGAAATGTACATGGGCACATATGCATTCCATATATACATCAAAATTTTTTTAGCCTTAAAATTGGCTTTGAGTGCAACTGCCTGGGTTATCCTCTTTCTGCAATCTTTCTGCCGGACTCTATAAGATAAAAGGTAATGAAAAAATGTCTGTAAGGCTACTGTGTGTTAAGCAATCATCTCAGCCTTAGCTTAAGAAACAGTTTTGAACACATTTCTTTCGCCGAGTTTCCAGCTTAGGCTCACATTTTTGCTGAAGTTCTGCGTTTCCTTAGTTAAAGCTGAATTAGGTGCCACATCCAGAGGCAGCCAGAGGGCCGCTGGAGAACAGCCACATCACGCAAGAACTTAAGAACTGCCTGTCATGAATTTGTCAGTCCAGCACCGAAATTAATCAACAGCTAACTGGAACTGAACTTAGAGAAGATATTAGTGTTAACCTGGGAATCAAACAATGATTTGTATTTATTTATATTCCTTCCTCCCATCCCTGTTCTCAGCACACGCATGCATCGAAGCAAGAGGTTCACTATCCTGGAGGCAGATACCAATTTCTGACGTGCAAGATGCTGTTCCCCTATCAGCTGCTAGCAGAAGAGTAGGGGAAGGTAGCTCTTAGAGATACAGGAAAACAGCAGTGCAGAGATCCTGAGACCTAAAGCCTTTCCTCCTTCAGTGGTAACGTGATGCCCAACAGACAGCTACAACTACTTGAGGGAAGCCTGTAATCACAAGGTATTGCAATGTAGCAGAAATATTTACAGGTAGCCCTCAAGGAAAAGGTACAGCGAATTTCAGGATTACTGTCAGCTACCACAAGAGTCTTTGCAAATATGTGGAAAATGCCACCCAAACACCACTTTTTTCCCTGTGTTGTTTGCCCAACTGTGCAAGAAATTTCTTCCAACTTCAAGTGTTATGACACGACACACAGGGAAACATCTCAGAGAGCAGAACAGATGGTTACATAAAAAGCATGAAGTATGGAAAAAAAAAAAAAAGTTTAGGGACGTAAAGGGCAACAGGTCTTCAGGGAGAAACAGCAAAAAAGAACTAAAAAAGTATAATTTTATTTTCTTTGAGTAGTATGAAAGAACTTTAAAAAGCAAAATCTAGTAAGAAACTCTACTTAAGAATTGTTACCTTTCTGCATTGTGATGGCATTATTTGAGATAGTTCTTTGAATACAGAGAATCACATTTCATTAGCATATGTAAAGACCAGGGAATATAGAACTCTTAATGTCTGAAATACAAGGCAGATACAATGTAGTCTGTCCCTCAATTTCTCTGGTTAAGGTGCATGAGAATTTCACTAACAGATTCTTCATTACTCAGTGTTGAGCTTTTCATGCAAGAGACATGTATAAATCATTAAAAATAATAGCAGAACTTTAGAATTCTAATAAAGTGCATCCCCCAGGTCTACATTCATGAAAATGTCATGGTTTATCATGCTATGTCTTTGATCATACAAGTACAATAGTTAGAAAACTCACTAAATAAAAATTTCAGACATCTTAAGAAAAAGCCATGGCTAGATTTTTGGTGGTGTTATGTAGAAACAAGAACAGCATTTGAGCCCTTTTTCCATAACTTTTGTGTCATTGATTTCCATTTCAGTTCAGCAGAGTTCACACAGAGAGGTACTAACCTGAACATTGTAAAAACCTCCAGAACTATATTAATACTATGAATCAACAGAAAAATACAGCCAAGTATTCCCAAGTAAACATCTTGTTTACCAGATAATATAGTTTGGTTATTCATAATAGTCTCCTTCAGAAAACATAAGTTAAATTTGCTAAACTGGGATGGCAGGGTGCTCTGTTCTCTTGAATGCTCCCAACTCACCATTCAGCATATAGAGGTGAAACATAAGTTAAATTCTCATCTGCCTTGCCAGATTTAACACTCAAAATCTACTGGTAGTGCTGTGGGAAAGCCACAAATGTGGTTTCCTTCTCTCTCTTAGTATTCCTGTGCTTAAAACTTGACTGTAATCAGAGCAGGAGCTGAAGGGGAGAGCAAGGGGAGAGCTGAATGAGAGCAAGGGAACCTCCGCACTGCAGACGTCCAGCTTTAACACGGTTTCAGCTCTCCGACTATGAGCCTTGCAGCAGTCCCTGAATGCAGCAGGTTTGGTTTACTGTGGGTCTAGGAATCGTAGAAACATCCCAAAGCAAATAACTTCTCAAAGAGAGTTAGGATAAGGGAAAAGGGATAAGAAAATTCCTAGTGTGAGCAGCACTGCGGATCTCAGCTACATCAATTTGCCATGGTAAGAGGCTTTCAGGTAAGATGGTCTTATCCCATTAAATATTTTAAAAGTCAACACTACTACTGCATACAGATGTTCTAATTTTTAATACTGATCTGTAATGAACTTTTAAGCTAAATCACATGGCCATTGAATTAATTGCAAATTTTGATGTATTTAATGTCATCAGAAGCAGAATAAACACACAATCTGGCTTCAAGAAGCTGAATTGAGTACAATGCAAAGCCTGTAATCTCTAAGCAACCAGAAGAAACTAAACAGAGCTTAAAAATATAAGCTTTAAAAAATACTGTTACACCTTAGAATACCTTGGAGTGGTGAAGGGTGTTGCATCCTGGGACATGCGTCAACAGAAATTATAACTTTCTTGCTGTTTCTTCAATAAACATTTATTTGTTTAACAATAAGCAATGGCTTCAAATGCCAAACAAAATTAAGTATGGAATTAAAATATGAAATTCACCTGACTGCAATAAGGTATAGGTATATTCTGAAAAGCGGAAAACTAACTCTCTTGTGATCAAAGAAAAAAAAAATCCACAACAAGAAAGACCTCAGGAACAGAAACATTTATAGCATCTGGTTAAAAATGTCTTCAGTAATTTTGCAGTACTCACAAATTTAAGTTAGTATTTTTTAATTAGGTCTGAAAGCCAGGAAAACTTGTATTCAGGGTTTAAAAAATTCATAACATATTCTGATGTGGCAGATCTACAAGACTTGTAAATTGTCATCCTCCTCTGGGATCTGCTCCTATACGTTAAACTAAGCTTCTTGCAGTAATTCCATCCGTGCATATATTTTTAATTCTATTACCAGCTTTTTACATCTGGTAAATGATAATAGATTAGTAATACATTTTTTAATGTAGAATTCACCATATTTTTGTTCATTAAATTTCTCTTTTTAGTCATCTTTTATATTCTAGATGATTTATCACCAGAGATATACTCCTTTCCTTCAAGAGTTTTTTAAATTTATACCACTTCTTAGTTTCTTTTTGTAATATACTGGCTTCCTAACAACAGATTGCTGCTCCTTAATACACAAATTTTATTGAAGCAATTACTAAAACTGGGATATTTTATATTTCTTGAAGATTAGTAGCTAGACAGGGCAATATATTTCCTCGGAAGCATAAGCTTGTTAGCTGCTGTTGGCTGTTAAATACACATACACATGCCCACCATACACTTCTAATCATTATTAAAGTTATATAAAAAATCTCCTTGACTTTGTTGGGCTTTGGGAAGTTGTCATCTGTGAAAATGTTAACTTTCTTAGAGAATCTTTTTGGAACAGGTATTCCAGGGAAATAATTTGAATCACAGTAGGCAGTTTAAAACTTGCATTATCCCTCAGAGTTAGATAATAACTGATACCCAGAACCTTAGGTTTCTCCCTCCCTGTGTTTTATTATGGAGTCTAACTGAACAAAATTTTGATATACACCATCTGAAATAAAATGTCTTGGAGGGGTTAACTGAATTAATTTCCCATTATTCTCAGTGGGAAGATTACCCATATGGAATCTTTCCTTCAGACATCTGCTGTGGAACAGCTCTTACAGAGCTCTTCTCTGCAGCAACGGTGGTACAAAACATCCCCTGCAATTCCAGCAGAATACAAAATGACAATAGCAAGCCTGGGGACAGAATAAGAGCTAATTAGTCAAAGGAACACCTCAAGAGTTTTACAGTTCAAAAGGTAGCCAAAAGCAGGTTTACTTGATTAGCAATTCTCTCTATTTTTAACCACAATACAGCTCATATAGAAAGATTTCTTACAAATTACAGCCAAAACCTTATACATAGATTCTTTGCAATTCAATCTGCATTGAGATACTAAATATTATAGGTTTTCAAATCAGGAATTTCTAATATTTGTACCATTTTAAGATAAGATAGTCTAGGAATTTAATAATATTAGTATATTTTAAAAGCATTAGCATGGGAAATATATTTTCAAAAGTATTAGCTATAGATGTATAGACTTACATCCTTTTGTAAACTTCAGAGGCATAGAAAATTTGCTAACACTTCAGTTGTGATGTAATTTAGAAACTCTAAATGCTAATTTCTTGATCTTTAGCACTTCTTAAAAGTTGAGCAATGACATCGGTTTACCCAAGAAATACATTGTATGATATTCTGCTGGGGTTTTATATCCAGATGGATTATGTTTTCAGCTTAAGCAGACATAGGACAACAAATCTTGTTGCTTGGGACATCTGTTATACACACAAAGCAGACGAGGGTTGATACAAGTTTGATTCATAGTCCCGATATATTGTTGTTTCAAGATCAGTCCATATACCTCAAGATGGAAAAAGACCTTAGGACGAATTGAATATGCTCTGTCAGAATTCAATTCAAGATAAAAGAGTGTGTTTTTACATGTCTATTCATTTTGTCTTTATGAAAAGCATCAGTTAGAAGGCCATTATTGTATGGATGGAAGAATAAGGAATGATATTTAATTTAAAGTTTGTTTCAAATGAGAGAAGCTTAGTGGTAAAGAAATGAGATTTAATTTAACTAAGTTTGTTTGTTAGCCTGAAGAGATTTATGTGTGTAAACAGCAGTCATCATCAACACTGTAAAACAAAGCTTTCAAAAGTTTTAGCCCTTGATAAACTGCTATTTTCTTCAATAGTGTTCATATATGCTGTGAAGACACCTACACATCATGGAAATAAGGCAAGTCATGTCTGTAGCCAGTGTAAACACATGGTGTGCCACAGTGCTCCACTAGGAAGCATCACCCCAGTAACCACCACTGCAGCCATGGAGTCGGGGCTGTGTCTGATCCTGTTCAGCATCTTCATTAGTGAGTGGGATGATGGAACAGTGTGCATCCTCAGCAAGTTAGCAGAAGATGCAAAACTGGGAGGAATGGCTGATAGACTGCAGGGTTGTCACAGCCAAAGTGACCTGGAGAGAAAGAGGAAACGGGCTCACAGGAGCTTCAAGAAGTTCAAAAAGTTGAAGTGCAAAGTTCTGCCATTGGGGAGGAACAACCCCAGGCACCAGCATGTGCTGGGGCCACCTATCTGGAAAGCAGCTTTGCAGAAAGGGACCTGGGGACAGAAGGTTGAACATGTGCTGTTTCAGTAAATCTTAACATATATGTTGTTAGCAGGGTGGGAGAAGTGATCCTTCCTCTTGATTCAGAGCTGTTGCAGGCAAACTTGGACTACCGCATCCAGTTCTGGGCTTTTCAGTATGAGAGAGACGTGGACATTCTGCAGACACTCCAGTGAAAGGCCACAAAGATGAAGGAACTGGGGGACTGCTAAGAGGCAGCTGTAATGTTTTAGAAAGTGTCATAATACATCAGACTCTCGAAGTGTCCTGTAATCCACAGTATTACATCATCCAGTGCCAAACTCCCTGCCGTGGGGGAGGTACCTGGGCATTCCCACTGAGCTACTGCCTGTATGTTAACCCCAGGGTGGACGTCATGGGCTTCCCCATCCTCGATGGATCAGGACTGCGACCATCACTTCCTCCAACAGACAGTGACAAATTCAACAGTCAAGTCTCATCATGGCATCCACAGCTGGTGACCGTGTCCCTTACTACTCTTATCCTTTCTTTCTCTTTCTTTCTTTTCCCTTATACATTTTCTTAAGTGTTATTTTTCATGCCTTTTTATTGTTGCATTTCTAACCAAAACAGGTATATTTAAAAATTTGCCAAGTACCTTATAATACCTTAATATTTTAAAGTTTGCAAGTAAAAGTTTGTCACTGAACCTCCTGAGAATTTTCTTGTTTCTTCTGCACTCCACCCAACATAAATCAAACCACCTTCCCCTACACCCCCCAAGAAGACCAGACATAACACCTGACAACTTCAACTGTTCTGTGATTCTGTGAATACATGACGTTTGTAATGGTGTATGTCTTTAGAGGACATGCAAATAGCCACACTTCCATATCAAGTCCATTCTCAAATTTAAGAAATAATAGAACATCTAATTTCCTTTAAAATATAATAAATTTCCTAATAAAATGTATTAAATTTGCCGATTGTACATCATTTCAGATCACAATCTGCCATTTGCTTATCTCAGTTGTATAAAATATAATATGTTAATTTTTTTTTTTTACCGAGAGTGGAAGTGACTGGAAAAGGACATGATAGCAGAGAAAAAATAGCATCCAAGTGGAAAAATAGACTTTAAGCCCTTTCCAACATCTATTTTAAGATTAAATCAGCAATTCATGCAAGTGCTGATAGTTCTGTACATACCTAAGATAGCATAAAGGACGCATTTTGTTAAAAATTTGTCTTTTGAGGGGGCTCAGGGAAACAAATGAGATCATTAATTGAGGGTAGAACCTGCTAATTGCAAAATGTGTGTGACCCAAGCATCAAATGTACCCCGGCCAGGCGAAGAGAAATAAATAAGTCTTCCCTGAACTGAACTTAAAATGATGAAGTCTCTTGAGAATTTGCCACAGGAGCAGAGTGAATAAAGTATGAACAGTATATGCTGTGTGAGTTAGCAGCAGGAACACTGTGAGGAAGGTCCAGATCAGCTTAAGAGCCTGCTGTCCCTTCACGCATAGACTGGACACTCTTGTTACAGGGTATTTCCACAGCTGTGAAGGAGACAGCCATCCCGAACACCAAGGCAGAAGGTAGAGCTGAGTTTTGATTTGGAATTGCTGCAGTTGTAGACAAGCAGCTGCAGTTCACCCTGTTGTGACTGCTTTGAGAGGGGGCAGTGGCATACACTTGTATGATATAAAATTATGCACTAAACCAGGAAAACCTAGATGCCTCCTATTAAACAAATAATCACTGCTGATTCACACGCCCCCTGGACAGCAGAGGCATAGAAAAGCAAAGACTTGTGGTGAGAATACAGAATGAAATTCTTTCTAAGCAGAATATAGAAAATGTGAACACATTCCCTTTCTTAGTTATTAATAGGCCCTGGTTCAAGGCTGCAACAGCAAAACTGACATAATAATGACAGCTTTCCAAGGCTTTCTGGCCAAGGCCTCTTAAATATGACAATGACTGATTCTTCCAGCTCTATAATTCTCTGACATGCCACCAGGGAGACAGCAGAGCTGCCTATTGTTATTCTGAGTGTTGCTTCACTCCAGAAAAAAAGACTTCTACAGCTTTTACAACCCCCATGCCTGCTGCCACAGAAGATGCTCTTGTGACATAGAGAATATGCACGTGCCTTGCCCTTTGGATACCAATAAATTCCCTTTACCCTTTAAATGGAAAAGGATCAGTAGATGTGTTAGAAAATCTTGTGTGTTACAAAAGCTGCAACAACAGCAGAAAGAGTTCAGTTATCTCACAGCAGATTAGAATTGTCCTAGACCGTACAAAAATTGGTTATCATTATTGCTGATATTTTAGGGTAAAGTATAGCCTCTTGTCCCTGGTCCTGCACAATGCAGAATTTAATTACAATAAGCTTTTGTGGACAAACCTCAGTACTGCAGGTGCTGGGCCAACTGTGATACAAAAAACTCTCTCAGTGACAGCAACAGTAATAAAAATACCATCAGTAAATAATCAAGTATTGTAAGTCACTTATGCAGTGAATAGTCCAAAGGAACTTAAAAAAAAGTTGAACCTTCAAAAGATGCATTTATACTAAATGAAAGAGGCAGAACTATACCTCATAGACAGAAAAGCAAGTACTGGTTCAATACACCTAGAAATTTCTACAAAACCTAATATTCACATTGATTAAAGTGCAAAGCAAAACTAATGGAAGAATCAATGGAAGGAAGAAAACATACCTGAAAAAAACAGATACAAAACAACAAACAGCCGCACACATATATATGCAAGAGGGAACAGGCTGAGGAAATTGGACAGAAATGGCATAGAAAGGAAATATCAAATGTGAAGAGTTTTAGTCTAAGAGAAATTATCTTCAGGAATAGAAAAAGAAACTATAAATATATAAATAAGACTGGAGTTTTCCATCTGCTTAATATAATTTCACATCTAGCAACATAAATCTGAAGTGCTCTACCTTAAAAAAAAAATTTGAGATTATGTATTTAAAGGGTCATTAAATACCTGAGCTGTTAGAAGCAGACATCTTTGCATTTATCTTTTTTACAGTACATTAGGTTCAAATTCGAAGAGGTATTTTGATGTTAAGTCACATAAGCACTAATGGAATTAAAATATCACTGATCAGGTTCATATTCATGTTCCTTAAAATGCAAACTAAAATGTTGAAAACTTTTGGATGAAACCAGTAGGTATTTTTAACCCAAATAGATAAATTTTTGGCTTGTTGAAAGAAAAAGTTCTTCAAAGAAAACATTGCTCTGAATCCCCTCTGAATTCTCCCAAGATTATTATTACTGGCATGGAATTCTCAACAAAACTGTGTCCCTTAGAATCTTAATTTCTTCCATGTTATCATTAAAATCCATAGTTTTTTTCCTCTAAGGACATGAACTGAGAATGAATCTATCGGAAACCATCCCCCAAATTATAAAAACGGATAACAGGTGTTTTATGAGGTGTTTACAGTGTTACCCCTTTTCAATCCATAAATGCCATGCACCATGAGAGCACACTATGTAACCTCTCTTTCATCTGTCCTGTAAAAAAAAGAAATACAATTATTGTCCTTTCTCTATCTGTGATAAGTACAGATGACAAAAGGTATGGAAAAATAATAAACCCAGCTGACACAATCCAAAACAGAAATGCAATCAGCATATTGACTCTTCAGCAGTTGCTGTGATTAGCTTGTGTAGTATAGTATAAATTTCTTTGACGTTACTTGGAGTCCTTGCTCAGGGTAGAATTATTATGTGAGATTTTTGTTCACACGGTGACTGCCTGGGAAAATCTGTTCACGCTACACAGACCTCAGCCTTTCACCGTGGGTTTGTGATGCAGTTAGAAGAGTAAAGACTGAGCCATTTTTTTTCCAGCAGTAAAATATACCACACTGTAATGGCAATCAACATTCAGTGACAAGATTTGTACACTATATAACAGGACTGGTAATGCACTGCCACCTCATAGAAACGCTTCCTAAAATTGCTGCCAATCTGGCCTTCCTCTCTAGAGGCTGAAAGCCTTTCATGCTGGCTGCCAAGGAAATAAATAATGCTGTGGACTGGAAGCTGGCATGTGAAAGTTCAGACTGGAAGACTGGACCTGGGGACCCTAGAGAACACAGCATGAGAGAAGCAACTGTATCACCTTGGAGATTTAATGGAAAATATTTGTGCCAAGAAAGTTTGCGTCAAGTGTCCATTGAATACTTCAGAGAGCGCAAGAGAGAAGTACAAGAAAGCAGATACCATTGGCCACTTCAGTATACGTCTGTCCCAAATTCACCTGCAAAGACAACCTGTTTACAAGATTTGCTGTAAATTTTTGCTGACCTAAGGCATAATTATGACTTCATTCAGATTCAATAAAATACAGTACAGGAACAGAGGCATGTTAACAGGTGAATAAAACTATTAGTCTAGCATAAACAACTGTGTGGCAGCAAAGATTTAACGCATTTTTCTGACAATTAAGTTTTATACTACTGCCCAAATGTTCTACCATCTTATGTATTTTCTCACACTTTCTTGCCTATTTGCATCTCCTACTTGCTGAGACTGATGCTCAGTCAAAAATGCAGGAGTTAAGGACTGTTTATATGCCACCAGCTTCCTGTAAACCCCTCAGGCACAATACGAACTTTTGTTAAATGCTAAATGATGTACAATCCATGACAGACCAGCTATAAGAATACAGTACTATTAATTTTCAGGAGCATTAAAACACATGAAGCATGGGGTTGAAACTAGAGTATCTTTAAGGTCTCTTTCAATTCAAGCCATGCAACTATTCTAAGAAACCCATACTTTCAGAGGCACCACCTCCTAAATTCTAGTAAAATGAAAGGAATTCAAATTCTAAAATCCTGCTGGCTTTATTAATATAAATTTTTGTTTTCAAACTTAATTCTAACTGATTTTCATTACTTTGCACTCCTTATACTTTCAGAAGAAAGAATTTGGGTGTCCTTGAAGAAACATAATAAGCAGTGGGAAGCCAGGAAAAGAAAACATGGTATTTTACTGATAAGTAACTCTATTTAAAAATTGTTATTTCACAGTGCAAAAGCATTCTTACCTAGTGCTAGAATGAAAGTGGTATACGTTGTCTGTGTCAGTGCTTCAGACACTTTCTAGTTTTATGCCTTTTTCATTGACTCCTAAAATATTCATCTGTCTTAATTTTTCATTCAAAGGAACTAGCTAAGAAACTTCTGTCATTTGAAAAGCAGTACATCACTTTCAATCTATAGCTAATACACTCTTTCAGCAGCATGCCAGTGAAGGATGGCAGACTCCAAGGAAGGCTTCATTTAACTTCATCCATTTTTCAGGGAAAATGTCTGGTGATTATATAAGCTACCATCAGCATTAATAGCCAGACAGATAAACACGTTTTCAAAAGAGTTAATAACATCTTAGTTTCCTCTTTGCAATGGTTGATTGAGGTGGAATATTTGTGCTTCACATCTGCATTCTTCTTACTTCTAAATGTTCTCTTGCCTTTTTTTTTTTTGACTCAGAAACATTCTGATTCATACTATGAGTCTAACGTTTTCTTTTTCTTCCCTTATGTAAAGGTTGATAACTCATGGGGGAAAAAAAAGGACACTGCAAAAGAGCAAAACTCCTGAGTGGTTTTAATGTACATACTGTGATTAGACTAATTTCAGGTTTGAGATGCCCTTTAAACATTTACGGCCAAGATCTTACAGGTGTGTCAAAGAGCCAAAACATACAAGTCCCCTTTGAAATTTTTTTACCTTTCCATTGAAATACATGTTTATAAAACCCAACAATTTTGCCATTTAGAAAACTTAAGTTATTTAGCTTGACCCTGCAGAGTTTTCTCCCTTGGTAGCAGTCTTGCTTTGGCTGACTCGATGCAACACAATTGACTTTCCAACACTAGGGCAGAGGGTTCTCAGTACTTGATTTTCACACTGTTGTTCTGTCTTGCTGTACCTCGATAGCTTTAGATCTTCATGTTTTGAAGTAAACACTTCCAATCTAAATACAGAGAACTTAATTTCTTCCAGAATTGTCCTTTAATTCCATGACCAAAGAGTTTCAGCGTACCAACAGGGTAGTTAACAGCCTAAAATACTGTTTATCACTAAGTTTAAAATGTCCAAACACAAGTTATGCAATAGGAGTGAGAAAGGCAAGACCTGACAACAATGACACAGTTTTTGATCTTTACCATGAAGCTTTAATTGCAGCCCAGTCCACCTTTTTTTGTACTGTGCCCAGCTAAGAAAGACTGCAAGGTGAATATGTTGTACAGCTATGCTATTCTGCAGGAGCCCATGCCTGGCCCTATAGATATTTTGAAGTGCAGCAGCATTCTCATTGGAATTTTGGTGCGAGCACAGAAGAGGTGCATTAGAAGCTGCTGTGCAGAGTTGTAGCAGGACACACAGAGGAAAAAAAGAATAAACAGTAATTTTAAATATGAGATCCCACTTTCGATGACAAAACAACTTCATGGAGAAATCTTTTATCTTAAAATTTTTAGCTTTAGGGAGAAGGGTTTAGACAACTATGAAAATGTGGGTATATTAACTCAGCTTCAGTTCTAAATCATTCTAAGTAATGTTCAACTTTGACAGTTGTGTTATCACACTAATTACATAATCAGACTAATATGATAAAATCTTAAAACCATGGTACCTTACCTTTTTATTACAGTATTTAAACAAGTAAGATCAACACTTGAGCTATCATATACATCAAAACCTGCATATTTTTTCCATAATATTTTAGAAAATAATTTTCATCACTAGGGAAAGACAGGATAAAATCAGGGAAAGATTGAAATAAATAGAAAATAATAGAACAGAAACTGCCCACATAACTTACAAAAAGATTGAATTCAGATATTATTTTCTCTTCTAAAGGTAGAGATGTAAATGAGCACTCAGAGATACAGACTAATTTACATCAAAATCAGTAATCCAGTGAAAAAATCTCATTTTCATGACTTGATGTTCCTAGAGATATCTTCCTCAGGTTAAAGGAAAAATAAATAAAAGGAAACAATTCTGACCTGTTTTCTAGCTTTCCATATGACATTTGCTCCCCTTGTTCTTATCTTCAACCAAAGTTACAAATCTTTCAAGATTTCTCCATTGAATGAATGCAATGATGAAGAACACCTGATACTCTCATTTCCTAGAAACTCTTCACCTCTTTCCTCCTTCCTTTTGTGCTAGCTTCCTGGCACACTTTTTACTGCTTTTGTCTAAGCTTTCCCCAAGCTTTTAGAAAGCACTTTCCCCAGGCTTTTAGAAAGCACTTTCCATTACTTTATTGCAGGAATGATTAAAGACATTCTTTATTAACCTCCTTCACCATCACAGTTTTCAGGTGTTCCCAACTTCCATCACGGGCTCCTACAGGGCAGTCAAATGCTTCCTGTATCATTTCTGTGGAGTCATCCCAGAAAACCCTGAGAACCCAAATATTCATGTTTTTTCTATCACGATTCAACAACTTTCATCAGCAGTGCAACTAGTCATATCTCAGATATACAGGCCTTTTTTACTTAATGTGCAGCAGGACTGGCTTATGCTGGTGAACCTCTGGCTGCAATTTTATATAAAAAAAGGTCAAGCTGGTAAAACATCTCCCTTCACAGTGTCTCTTTAAAACTTTCATAGAATCACAGAATTATAGAGTGATTGGAGTGGGAACAGAGCTCTGGAGGTCGTCTAGTCCAACGCCCTTGATGGAACCAGTTCACCCAGAGCAGATTGCACAGGATCATGTCCAAGCTGGGTTTGAATAACTCCAGAGAAGGAAACTCACAACTTCTCTGGGTAGCCTATTACAGTGATCTGTCACTCTCAGAGTAAAGTTGTACCTCATGTTCATATGGAACTTCCTGTGTTTTGGGTTGTGTCTGTTGCCTTAAAGAACCATTTCATTAAAGAACTGTTCCAAATACAATATTGAGTTCTAACATTTGTACCTGCTGTAAAAATCAGTTCAGAAGAATATAGAGATGTTTCCATGGGTTTTCTTTCTCATCCTACATACATTTCTTCATTCAGGAAACACATAGTGAACGTCCATCTTGATCAGGCATGGTTTATTATCCCTGAACAATATTAATAGCTATAAAAATATTACAATTGTATTCAATTTATTCCACATGGTGTCCGAAGATTACATATAAATAGCATTCCCAAATTACATTATTTCAATTCCATACTTAAAGTTTCTTTTCCAGCAACAGAAGATATTTCAGAACTTAATTTAACAGCATTTTAAACAAAATGGGGTGATCTTGTAGAAGCACTGTTCCACGTAATTAAACTATAATGCCAATAATTAGATGTCATTTTGATCCTAAGAGAAGTATCACATTTGACTAGACAGAAAAACACAGAGTTCGTTTGGATCTTAATGTAGTATTCAGCAAACATTATAAATCAAAGTAACAAGAAATATTCAAACTATTCAATGTCATACAACTGAAAGGTGAAACTCTGCTATTGTGTCATTTTTTGCAATTTCCCATCTATTCATCAATATTAAAAATGGAGACAAATCAGAGCATTATAGCTATTAAAATATTTATTAAAATACCTGTGAAAAAGAAATTCATTATAATAAGCATAAGACTGAATGCCTACTCAATGCACACTGACGTACTACAAAAGACAAATACAATAGCCTGGAACTCTGTATGAACAGTGACATTCCCATCTGGGTTTTTAGTACATATTATAAATTATAAGGAAGGCTTGACTACCCAAATGTCACATTCTCAAGCTTTGACTATTTTTCTTGAAAGTATACTTTTTCTTCCCCCTTCCTAAAGAACTACGAACTTCTATAGTCTAAAAGCACAGTTTTAATACCAGGTGGTGAGGGTTTACGTGCTTTTCCAACTTTCAGTCTGTTATGCGCCATCCAGCATGTAATTAACCGGTTCTTCAACTACCCCTAACAGCACCTGCTGTTTTTCAGACTGACACTAGGGCATGATTTAGATAACTAAGTGTACCTTCCCGGAACTCCAGACAACCAGGATCAGGAACAAATACCACAATTTAGGTAGAGCAAGAATAAATTAATAGAGGAAAAAAACAATAGCGGCAGACAGAAGCTGTCAAGAATTCAATAATTAAAGGTTGCACTTTTCTGTTCATATATTTAGACAGAAGGAAAGGAAAAAGGTGTTAAGCTGGCCACAAAAGTAATGAAGGGCCATTTTAATCCTAGTATGTTTAATGATACGTGAACAATGCCAAGAATTTTAGAACACAAACTGAGCTGGGTTTGTTATAATCATGGGGAAGTTATGCAGATTGTTTGCTCTAGCTGATAACTGCAGCCTCTTTGAACAGCTTTGTACATTGCCTTCCATTTCGTTTTAGTGAATACTAATGTGAGTTCTGCAGCTTTTCATGTGATTGATGTTTCAAACACTGCAGAGTATACAGGAAAGTTAGATTTCCATGACAAGCCATGTTGCTGTTGTGGTTTAGTGATAGCAAAAACTGCCAAAACAGAGAAGACCAAAGAAGAAAATACACAGTACTGCAGTCTAAGGAACTCCCAGCCCCAAACTGTTCTATAGACAGAGAGGATCTGGTGGGAAGTCAGAGTTCAATGCAAGAAATTTTCATTGAGAGTGGAAGTTAAAAAAGAGATTCAGAAGTACTGGATCTAGCAGTGGGACAGCAAACACCTCAACTATACAGTCCAACAGAGATGGAAGGAGGGGAGAAGGAGGACTCTATCTATCAGCACTGGATATAGAAATGTTTAAAGGAGCACAAGTCTGGAAGACATTTCATATGAGATTACCTGAAGAAAAGGGGAAAAAACACTCATGGATGGGGAGTTAAAGGGCTCTGAAGAGTAAGAACTAAAATATTAAGGAGGCAAAAAAGACAAGAGTTAAGAGTTATTTGCGGGAAATGCTGAAACTCAAGAAGCCGAGGAAATAAGTTATTTCCTCTGGAGGAGGCAGTGTAGAGGAGGAAGAACCTGAGACAAAGTGCTGCAGAGAAGACCACTGAAGAGAAACATGTCCTCTTCAGCAAGGACCTGCAATGAGTTTTGAACAGGGCAACACACAGCCACCACCCCTGTGGTGCTCACCCCACTGGGGTTCCAGGTGAAGGACCTTCATGGGACCTTCATGGAGCTTTGCAGCAATGAGCTGAGGCCCTCCCCATACCAGTCTTCACATCTTTCTCTCTAGCACCCCACAGCTGTCTATTTTGGCTGTTTTCTGTTCCACTTTCTGGGATATGCCAGCCTCACTACAATTGATAATGAAGAGGTGACTGAGAATTTGTTCTGTTACATCAGTTTCATCTCCAAAATAAGAAAGAAATAGAAATATACAACTCAAGCCCATGGGAAGTAGCCTTGATCTAGTGTGACCAGTGATCTAGTGTGATCAAAGCACTTCCTGACGTCATCAAAAGAGATGTTTTAGTTACAGAAAGTATTGCACATTGTGCAGAATAATAAGAAATAATTCACCTAGAAGGGGAATTACATTTCTGAAGTTGTGTAACAGCAAACATAAAAGAAGTGCCACAGAGAATAGCTAAGCTTCAGCGTCAGGTATTCATGTCTTCTTTGGGTGTACAGTGTTCTGCTACATTAGACTGAAGTGTTAGGATGTTTTTTGTGCTTCATTTCAGTTTATATTGCCTTTAATCCAACTACTTTGGAGTGCTTTATAGAACAAAAATAGACTAGCACATCAAACTAAATTACAAAAATTTTAATTAAAAGCTCCATCAAAGAGAGATTAAAAAAGCACAAATGTTGTGCTTCTTAATAATTCATTACCTAAGCAAATATTAATAGCATCAATGTGAATTTTGTTTCTGTAATAGATGAACAACTCAACATAATGTCCAACAATGAAAACTAAAGTTAACATTTTCACAAAATTTTCCCCTGTAAAGCATACTACATGGATTAATTATTTACAACGTGAACACTTTTAGTGTGACACTAAGAGTTTTCACAACTCAATGCAACATCTAGCAGCAATACTAATATGCAAGAGCATTCCCAGACATGCTGTATCAAATAGCTGAAAAAGAACATTTTTTACAAAGCACTTCTGTGATATAGTCAAGATCCCAAATGTGTGAGACAATCTTGAAGGTACAGAGCTTCACTGACCAGCAGGTTGAAACTCCAGACAGATACTGATAAATCTACACAGCAGCATGAAGCTTTACATTTGCACAGCAGCAGACATAAGGAAGTGAAACACAATTATGTGCAACTCTTGCAAGAATATAGGGCTGCTGCAAAGCTGATGACACTTTCTGTTCTTTTGTCAAGCATAAGGGCCTCCAGCACTAGAGGAAATTAGGGTGATTATAGTTGGACTTTTTTCACTGCTAATTATATTTACCATTATATCCAGTTAAGTAAAACTTTCCCTATCTGAATCTTTCAGGTCTTCTGCCAGCATACTACCCATTGATATGCACCAGTAACAATTTTTAGGTTCCCTGAATTGCTACAATTGGACATTTTAAAAAATTTCTTTTCTCCTAAAAAAAAAGTTCTCTAACCTGAGAGTTTTAAAAGCCGTAAGGTTATATCTCATCTTTGAAGTACGTAAGTACGTAAGGAATACAAAACTTTCCAGAAGAGTTTCTCTTTTACTTTTTCTCACATTTCCTTTTGCAGTTCACAGATTTTTTTTCCCTATAAGTAATGACAAGTGATCCAGAAATGAGGAAGTTGAAAGATTCACTATTTCTTATCCAATCTACACACAAATATAAGTATTTGTTATTATTAGGTTTCATTTAGCGTCATCATTGCTAAATTAACTTTATGCTGTATGTTTTAGTTAATAATGACACAAGCAAAGTGACATTTCCCAGTGTGGCAGCATTAAAACTAAAATGCTCAGGGCCCAGAATGTGTTCAGGACCAAGGTATGCTTGAGCCTACTAAGGATCAGTAAAACAAAGCACAGACAATAAGAAATCAGCATGGTATGGCCATACCCAGATTACAGATAATAAACCTGGTAATTATGAACTACAAATCGTAAAAAATAAATCATCTTTTCACTTGTAAGAAAACACAGTTGAATTAAAGCTAATATCCTACAATGAAATAAATTACTTTTTAAAGTAACTGCTACAATAGGATTCTGTGTGTATTGAGTCGATTGAAATCTAGCAACTGTATTTGCTCTCTCCAACTGAAAAATAGTTCATTAGAAAATTACTTTCATAAGAATTGCCTTCCTGTTTCCTCGGAGAAATATATCATTTTCATTCTCTAAAATTACTTTAACCACTAACAGCTATCACAGTTTAATTAATTTCCAAACAAACCCTTACATTGTAGGAGCGGAGAAGCACAGGAAGAAAAATGTGTTACTGGGAATTAAGAGGTGCCCCAATGCAAGTCATCTTCCTGGTCTTCATGCCTTTATTAGCAGTTTAAACTCCACAGAGTTCTAGCCCATAACTTTAACATCTTATCAGTTTGCAACTACTCCTCTTCTCTCACTAATGGCTTCAGGCACACAAGAAAATTATACTCTCTGACAGTTTGGTCATGAGCCTATTACTCCTTTGTACTGCTTTTATTAAGATTTTAGCAAACTCTTTTATGTGGGATGGAGGAAACAAGTTTTATTCTGTAGCAATCAAGTGAATAAACCTAAATTGTTACCCTTTGGGGTGAAAGAAATTCCCTCAAGCACCCTAGGAAAGCATACAAAGAATTAGTGTTTTAAAAGCTTTGTCTTAGGAGTTATTTTTTATAAAGAGCAGCATTAAATGATGTCCTTTTTCCTTTTTGTTACCCACCTGAAACCTCAGAGAAGACCACTGCCTAAGCATCAATAACAACTTTCTTTAAAATTAATTTAATCTTTAATCTGTCTTAATGAAAGCTGATCAATAAGCAGTTGGCTCACATCCAAAGAATTTGAATTGTTTCATTCAATAGTGGTCAGAATGAGTCACGTCAGTGAAAACTGCCCTTTTCACATGTATCTACAAAACAATAAAAGATTACAGGAAGGAAATCATATGACATTTTATACCCATCATCTGAAAGGTACTAATAACCTTTGGGGCTGTTGTGCAACCAGGGCTCATCAATCCTAATCAACTTCAGCTCTAAACTCCCCTAAGGTTTGAACTGGCAAGAGCAAGGAAAGGTTGGCTCAGCAAGAAATATCTTGTAGGAAAAAAGTCTGTATTTAAAATCAGCACTGCATTGACATGCTAAAGTCTGTCATACAGACAGTGACATATTTGCAAAGAGACACCCAGGTTTGGCACAGCCGAAAGGCACCTTTTTGCAGGAAGGGAGGGGGCGGAAAAGAGATCCTACTTCATGCTAACATAAAGTGTGAAACTGCTATGCAAAATGTCCTAAAGTGGGCAACAGAGAGCCAGATGACGGCAGTACTTGGATGCATCTCACAAAAAGTAGAAGCATTAGGCCACTTACTTCTGCCTGGGAGCTCTGGCAGCCTTTATTTATGTGTATCCCTATTTGACTTGAGGCAAAATGTTTCTGCAAAACTCCTAATCTCAAAACAGCATAGTTAAGGTCAGGATTGTAAAAGGTCATGCTTAATAGATTTTGAAATGTGCATAGCATTCAACACTAGCACAATTAAAAATTGTCCAGTTCCAGAGACATTTCCAACTCTACATCCAGAGGAACGGTGCCAGCAAAGAGAGTGAATAGGGCTAAGAGCCTAATTTGAAGAAATTTTTATGCTAGAAACACAGGAGAGGAATTGTGTTTCAGAGATTGTTTGCAAACATGATTTGCCTTCCTGTTCAACCACTTACTCGGGAAAAATGAAGAGAAAAAAAACATGATGGAAAGATTTTTAAGAACCTCAATGTTTTGTGACTTTTCAAGATTGACCAACATAATTTATCTGAATTATTTCTAATTTTTCAAATTATACAACATTAAAACCTAAATCTCAAACTGGTTCTTGGAAATGAGCTTTTTCCAAAATCCATAGTCATAAACTGCCCAACTCTACACATTCTCTGTACAGATAGAGCAGGGGAGAAAGTGAGAAGTAGAAACATTCTCCAGTCTTTTTTTTTTTTTGTCTGANACTAATGGAAAATCAGACTCCTCTTTATCACAAATGACTTGAATGAAAAAAAGTCACACTCACTTTACTTAAGGATGGCAACCTAAAAAGATTACAAGGTGATAAGAACTTCTTGGCAGTTATAAAACTTGAAAGATCTTTACAGATTGGCTTTTATTTAAAGCTGGCCTTTTGGAGCATGCTGTGCCTAATGTTCATCTCACTGAAAAGTGTAACTGAGAGACTATTTTTTTAATTAAGTA
>VZRQ01009123.1:32717-80012 GCA_013397975.1 Machaerirhynchus nigripectus | reverse complement strand
GGTCTGCTCTGATTCTTTATCACTCCAAAGTGCCTGGCCAGCTTTTGCTCCGACATTTCTTTGGAACTTTATAGACCTCTTAGTTGAGACTCATTTTCTGCACGTGTTCTAATGCAAACAGTATTCCAAACAAGCCAAGGCTGTAAACACGTACACCACACACGTCTGGGCTGGTTGATTGTGCACAAGTTTATACACACTTCAGTATACGTGTTTTTCTCTTTCCATGTGTGTGTGCAGAAGTGCAATAGAAGAAGTGTAACTCTGTATATAAACACAGTTACAAAGGTTTTCTCAGGGAGGGGACTTCTCATTGATTAGGCTACACACAGGACAGCCTCAGACAGCAGACATCCTCAAAGCTGTCTAACCTACAAGTGTTCAGCAAAATTAACTGACCTCAAACCATTTCCAGATGTGATACCTTCAGGGTATTACAGACATATTTGGCAGCGGCTGAGCCACTGGAAAAGGAGATGCTCTTGGGTTTGAAAATCAAAACATAAGACACACACTTTCATGTATGAGCAATTTAACTTACGGAGTAATTTCCATTTCCATGTCCCTAACAAACCCATTTGACATTCAGAAGAGTGTTAGACTAGAGCCCTACAGTCAGAGTGTTTGTTCTGCCCTCAGGAGCAGCAGCATCACAGTCCTCACGCAGAACAGCACGGGTCTCCCAGCCAGGACAGCTCAGCAGGCCCTCATCCTTCTGGGCTACCAGGCTAACCCTGATGGTTGACCCCTGTACAACCACACAGCACTGATTGCCTCCCTCTGCCCATTCAGATGTTTAGCAACACACTGTAAACAGAGGGCATGCTATATATATATTACAGCCTAATTTCTTCCAAAATTTCGTATGTTTTCCAGTTGTTCTGTGACTCATTTTGCAAAAAGCAAGCATCAAATGAATATATTGATAAACCTTCTGGTCTTTAGGACAGTCTCTAATGATCACTGTATGATTTAACTAATGGATGTTATAATATACAAAGATGATGATAAAATAAATCTGTATCATATTTAGTAAAAACCTGGATAAAAGATGTTTTGTACAATTACAAATAATTTTGCTTAAGTAAACTTTTAAAATGAGATCATTTCAATTCCTTAGGGAACAGAGAATTTTACAAACAACATTTTTTACCTTTACTTCTTGTGATGAACGTAAGTTCAGTTTCTGAGGAGACGATTGAAATTCCACTATTGTGTTTTAATATAACAACAAAGGAACATACAATCTTCAATAAGAAAAAAAAAAAAGACAACAGAGTCAAGTATCTCAAATAGATGTCATTAGCAGGGAGCTTCCAATAGTAAATGTAAAGTCATAACAAGTCATCCACACCACACAGAAACTAGGGCAACATCTCTGTAGGAGGTAGGAGGCAGTAAGTCTGATCCTCACTAGCTACGTGCTCCAGAACAAATGGCAAGGGCTTGTGCTTCTGTGGCCACAAAGCACCCTCAGCTAGTGCACACAGCTCTGGTAAGCTCCGACCACAAGGCAAAGCCTCCTCACTACATGCACAAACGGACATAAGAAGCCAAGAGCATTTTAACCTAGAAAACAAAAACATTTTCCAGCACAGCTCATTTAAACCCTCATGTCTTGTGATTGCAGAGAGATAACCCGCTCTGATGCCCCACTTTAATATGGTATTTTTACCCCGAAACAAAAAATTCTGTGCCAATTTGGCCCTGTCAAAAACCTAATCACACAAAGAGCGCAATGATACCTCAAACTTCCTTTTACATTTTATCTTTTTTCTGTCTGGTCTGTTGGGTTAACCTTATTTTGAAATCATTCAGACTGCCTGTCTTCATGAAAAAATTCACAGCAGGAAAAGAATAAAAATGTTGGGATATGCACATTTTGCATGCACTAAGCAAAGGAATTCTTGATGAATTTTAAAATCCAGTGGAAATTCTCCTTTCTTTCTATATCTGAATGAATTGTTAGAAAATTTACTTAGATCACTGGCAGTTGCAAAGCCTTTGGTAACCATTTTATACCACAAGCACTAAAAATCCCAGCATTCCTAAATGTAATTAAACAGCACTCTGTCAATGGCTTTAAATAAAACATGTTATTTACTGTTGTTTTGAAAGCTATTAATTTTGCTTAAATAATGCCCCATGTGTTTATAATCAGAAACATATATTAGAATGTTTTATGCTAAAAAACATGTAGATTACACCAACCAATAATCATAACTGATTTGGCAATTAGCAACCATGTTGCTAATTATATGACACCACATTTGCATAGAAACCTTAGCTGCACTACTACAAAGACTGATTAAGCCAATTTCCCACTCTGATTTGATCCTTTCCTTCATGTTCCCAGTGGCCATTATCTTAACCTCATAAAGACTGTCGGGATAGATTTATAAGATAGGAACAGTATTTTTACCTGAGGCTTTGTGTGGTTTATTGATTTGTAAAATCAAAAGCTATACCAACAATGTTAATTACTGGAAGAAACAGATTCCCACTTCATACATGAAGACAAGGCTGATCTATATTAATTTTGTCTATAAAAATTTGCATTTTGGTTGGAGTTTTTTAATCAGCAGCACATAACCTTTTCATTCATTAAACCAACCCAGCAACCACTGACACTCAGTGAATCCACGTTTTGCTTTTCTGGCCTCCTTGTAGCTATTCTTGATTATCTTTTAGAAGTCAGAGCAATCACAGACTCACAAGAGGGTTATGAAAGAACAAGCTCTTAGAAAAATATTGGTTATGATCTCGGCAAATGTTTTTCAGACGTTTCAGACATTACCGAAACAATAATGAGTAGAGGCGGAGTGACGCAATTCTCGAACATCTTAACTGTGTGTTAGTGAGGAACAGGATGTCCATCTCTGTTTACCTCATTAATATTTACTTTACCAGAATAACCTTCAGTTCAGGACATTAGTCCTTGTCACATTTTATAGAGTACTAAACCTCTTGATTTTGGGCCATCCACAAATACTTTATCTACACCCACACTGAGGCACTTCTGTTGATCTAATTTTTCCAGAGGAGCAAACAACAATGCTAGACATGAGTTCTCATACAGGCATCTGCAAAGAATATTTTGGAGGCCAAGAGCTATTATGCAGACATTGATTCACTCTTCCACAGTAATTTAGATATTTACAGACAGAGCATAAGACCTGTGTTCAGTCTAAGACCATGGTTAATATTTTTTTAATATTTGCAATGCTAAGATAATTATCTTTCACCTTAACCTCTAGGGACTAGTCTGACTTGCAACAGCAGTTTCATCAGTCCAAACTTTTTTTAAAATATAGGTGGTTTTTGGGAACATCAGGTAACTGTTTAACAATTGCAATGCAGGAAGCAATTCATGGCTTATCACAAACAACATTACAGTGGAATGAAAAGCTTTCCACATAAGTGTTTTTGTTCTAGAAAAGTCTATCAGAGCTATTACTAGTCCACTGTAAATTGCATCAACAGAAAAAAAACATTTCACATACAGAAACTATTCTTGAAAAGGTTTTGTTGATGGCAACTTTGTAATTCCCAAGATTACTCACTTTCTTTTGGTTTTTCACCCATCCCTCTATCCCATCAGCTTCCCTTTCTCATAGATTATTCTCTATTTCTTTCCCCTCTTATGTGACACCTCTAGCTCTGCTGGATCAAATATATTTAATTTTAAAGTGTTATCAGATCAGGCAGCCTCTCTTATGCTGCCCCAGTAACACCAGCTTTAACACTCTGTTACTGGGATGTTCTCAAAGCACTTCTCAGCCTTTTGGCACCCTCCCAACAACAAAGAAAATTTCTGAAAACTGATGTCCCAGGATAACATTTCCTCCTCCCAGTGCCAAAATGAAACCATACTCTGCTGTGATGTGAGCAAAAATCCTTTGTTGCTTATGGAGGTAGCTGGGGTGAGCTCATTTTCATCCAGATATATGAAAAATGCTTCTCATTGGTTTGCCTTGGGGCATACGGTTTCTTACAAAATTTTGCTGTCTTGATGTTCTTCTCATCCTCTCACAATATCCACCTCACTCGTTTGCCCAAACTTATTTAAAATTAAATATAAGTTCCTTGAAGTAGCAGTTTTGGCTAGGAGTACAACTTCATTTATATTTTTAGACGTCACTACAACAGAAGGAAGGAAAAAGCAGCTGACATGAGAGATCTGCTTTGTTCTCTCGTGAGAAACATTGTTAAACTGATCACGAAATTCTGAATGATTCTTGTGTTTTGCTCTCAATGCTGTGAGTCATCTGTTTGTTCTCTTTGGTGCTTATCTTTGATGACCTACCTTGGTCACTCTGTATCCAAAAGCAATAATTCACTCCCGTGGTGAATCACCATCCAGGATTTAGATGCTTCCAATGAGTCATACTTAACCTTATAGAAAATACAACTCTTAGGCTACATAAATTGTGTACTTCAAGTATAGTGGATTTAGATGTCCATGTCTCGAAAACAAAATTATATATTTCAGTGACAGAAATGAAATAAAATGTTGAACAGTAGTCCCTACTTTAAACTCTGTATAAGTAAATCCATTTTTTTTTAATTCACATGAAAAACATTGGTCAAAGTACATGTGAAAGAGAATACCCATATATTTTTTTTCCATTACTGCAGTCATAAGCTTAACAACTTCAGTAGCAAATAGTTCTAACATCATATTCTCCATCTGTGAAGACTGATAACATCAAAACCTCCCACCCATAAAACAAAGAATCCATATCCAGAAATTCAGGATGAGCTCAAGGCCTACATTCCAGAAATTAGGCACGCTCAGATCCACTGTTCAGGAAAACTTATTGTATTATATTTCCTTTCACTTGCTCTTTTTTGCACCTTATTATCCAGTGCTAAATATCTGTCTTCTGTGATAGGAATTCCCTGTCAGAGAAAGGTATTTGTAATCAGATCCCACTGATTCCCATGTGAAGACCACCTGTAGACAATGAGAGAGTAGGCTTAGCTTTTGATTGGTTGGTTGGTGTTTGAGGTTTTTTTATTTCCATTCTTCCTCAAGAAAGGAATTAGCTCTTCAGAACAATGAATGTCAAAGCGAGTGAAAAGGGCAAATGGAACCAAACAAGGCAACAGGGTTTGCAGGCAGTATATTATCAAAATAATTTGCTAATGCCAGGGGATGTACTGGGGGTGATATTAAACAGAAGCTTTACCCCTAGAGAGCAGATTCAGACTCTAGTCTTGATTTGTCAGCAGGAGTATTCTGTCTGCTCTAAATGCCTCCTAAATTTGCCATAACTGGGTCCCTAATGAACCTTCTTTCTCCATCAGTGAGCACAGCACCAGCGAGACTCTGCCTCTATTCTCACTCATTACTGTTAAGACTGGGAAAACTACTGAAAATTGCTTAATTATGTGGAAGAATGTATGTAATAAGACACAGAGCAACAGTGTATCTTACCTGCATCATCTGTGAGGAGCAAATAAGTTTTAGGTTTTTTGGTTAGAATAAAACTTCAAACTGCATTAACAAATGCTCTGTAAGGTTTTAATTATTACAGTGATGTGTAATGACCTTAAAATACAGTTTTCTTCTTTTTTATTTGTGCACAAATGTGAAGAGAGGCTATTGACCTTTGCACAAATTACTCAGTACCTGCATTAAGAAAGAGCATATTAGTAAGGCTTTAACATATTTAAATGCTTTCAGATCAAAACATTCATTATCTATCTTTGTTACATTAGATGTGGTTAACACTAAAAATTATGCATTTTCTTGTTAAGATGCGGGCACTGAAATGTTAATCTTAAATGCTTGATATTTCACCTGCATTTTCAGCCTCCTTCTTTCAGCTGAAGGAAACTTAAATGCATTTACACAATATGAAACTTGCAAATATAAAATATAACAATGGGCAGAGCTTGCAGGTATGTCTGAAGCAAAATACTTCTGACACATATGCCCTACAGATATACTCTGTTGTTTTTGGTGTTTGGACTTTAAGATATACCTGGCCAGAGCAGTAAGACAGTGCCCTACTAGAAGATAAAGATCACATATATCAGAACATGCATAGTTTTTGTCAGTGTACAACATAATCTTTTATAATACCGCAGTGCTTCATTACCAAATAAAATACAATCAGCTCAAGACTGCTAAAGCTCGAATTCCAAAACAGCAACTAAACTATTGAGTTACACACTGTGTATTCTACCATAAATAGGATGAAAAAAAACTGGAAAATAAAGTTGCCTTGGACACAGATGCAACAACAGCTATTTGAAAATAGTCCTGGACCAATAACCGTAATTCTAATTGGAGTTCTGCAGAAAGGAAAACAAATATTTTCTCCTAAAGAATACTGAACTGTATCTTCATCCACAGTATGTTAACACTACATAGTTATCCATATTATAGTGACTTTTAGATTAAGCTTTATAAATAAATTGAAAGCACATGTATTTACAGATCAAAAGGATACATGCATGTGTCTTCTTGTATCAAATTTTCTGTTATAGAAGCCTTACATAGCATAATGCTTTAACAAACCTGATTTCTTTCCTCCATGGGCTATGGTTGTGGAGAGCTATTCTCTCCTATTACAAAATTGCAATTGAAAGAGAGACACTAAACCATTTTCCAGTGGTCACACTTGGACCGTGAACTAAATGTGGGTCTTCCAAGTAATGTATTAGTGCTCTAAGTGCTTAGACAACCATTCTCAGTCTGTGGAGTGTGAAACACCAGCCCTAGCAATCACAAAAATACTTTTCAAAAAATAAATAGTACATAAGTGAGAAGTGTGACTATACTGATAGGGCTCAGTGCATGACAGTCACACAGGGGTCATGAACGAAATTTTAAATTTACCTCAATTGCGTCCTCTGTCAAACCTCTGCAAAAAAATAATAATAAAAAAGCAGAGGTTTGTTAATTCTCATGAAATGTTATAACATTCCTGATTATACTCCTGCTTGGCATCTGTATTTTATCATAATTTCCTGTAGGAAAATATAGCAAGAGTTATGGTGAAATTAAAATGTATATCCCACTTTCATGTGGTATGTTACATCACCAAGCACAGTCCCTACCTTCACTATCCTCCTTCTATTTCTACTTTGACATGCGTCTGGAAGTCAAACCTGGGTCTCTATCTACAATGATTCTCTTTTAATCTCTGAATGAAAAGGGTAAACTGGAACTCAGAGGTAAAAGTTCTCCCAACATCTCTCATTTTTAGGATACTTCTAGGACCAAACAGGAGACAGGCTAAAGCAAATTCAATAAAAAATTCTCCACAAGAGTGTTCTGCCCTCGTTTGACTAGCCAAGAAAATGAAACTTAAGAAAAACTAAACTAAAAGCAACCTAACAGAAAAACAACCAACCAAAAAAAAACGAAACGTATAGGTAGAGGAAATAATAGAAGCTGAATAGAAAATGTCACACAGCGTTTCGAGAATACTCAATTTTTTTACCAAGAACATACTGAATTTAAAATTTCTCCCGATCAAAAGATGAAAAATAGCCCAATTTTAATATGTTATCTATCTTACCATTTCAATGGTTTTTTTTAATTACAGTTGTAATTTTTTTTTCAATATAATACAGGAAGCTGTATATTTTCCTGACGTTAATTCCAAGCAGAGAAAAAAAAGAAGAATAAAATACATGTAACAAACTGTTGTATAAGTCTTGAGGTTATTATTATTACTATTATTATTTATTTTTATTATTGTTAGTAGTAAAAATAGTAGTAGTAGAATTAGTATTAGTATTATTACTATTACTATTATTCAGTGATCCCGTATGGGTAAAGAGCAAAGGAAAGACCAACAAAAAGCAAAAGCAAAAGCTAGAGAAAAGCCAAAGCTAAAGCTAAAGGAAAAAAAAGAAAGTCTTAAAAGAAGACCAACTTTTGTAGTCAGTTTACTTTATGATTCATTTAGCTAAAACAGCCCACTAAAATAGTGCACCCCTATCTTTTTAAAATACCTGCTAAACCTTAAAACACGTCTTGAATTACCAGTGCTTACTTATGTAAAAGCAACATAACTAGCAAGATCATTTTTCTTTTGGAAAAATAACCAATTCCTCTCTGCCAGGAGAAGGGTGGTACACACCCAGTCCTGACATCCCGAGGCGGGCAGCCCCGAGAGCAGACCCACGCTGCTTGGGGACAAGCCCGAGGCTGCCGACACACGGCAGGAGGGTCCTGGCTGCTCTTCTGTGACCCTCCCATCGTCAGAGCAGCTCACCACGGCCACGGCCCTCCCAGGGCCAGCTCACCATGGCACCACAGGAGCGCAGCTCAGGACAGCCACCCTCCCGTCCCTCATCCAAGTCCAGGCTGCCGGATGGCTTCCCTGCACCACCTTCACCTTGGCTCTGCCACCTGCGAGGTGCTGAACATCCTTGGATTTGCTGCCCCTTGGACACCATTGTTGTAGTTATTTTCAGTTTCTTGCTTTGCAACCAAGAGGGGTCACACAAACCACCAGAAATCACCTGGCCACAGGGCAATCTCTTTGATTTTCTCTGGTGCTGCTGACTTTTTTTTTCCTGGTGTTCCTAAACCTGTAAAACAGGGAAGAAGGGATTCAGGTGTCAGTTAGTTGCTTTCAGGTACATCTCCACTGTGACAAGTGACTGTGTTGTTTTCCCATGGTATACAAAGACCATCCTCTCGTTAAGAGCTGGGCAAATATATTTTAAGCCTCATCCTGTCTGAGAGATGCTTTCAGGCACGTGCTTTGAACCCGTGATACTTAGGTCTCAAATTACAATCTTGCTCTTCTGCAGCTGGACTAAATGCTGGAGCTGAAAATCATCCTTCTTTTCCACTATCTAAGCCTGGTTATTGAGCTGACATAGAACTCCCTGACTAGTTTAATATTGTTTCATATATTCCAATCAAAAGTTCCAACTATTTGGCTACTTTGAAAGAGGGCTTAGGTGAGAGTTTTGTGTGCCACCTTCTACTGGGTTGCATAAATACATCCTTACACTGCAAGAGACATGGTTTAACCAACACATGACACTGTAGCTGAATGTTTGGTTCCTGAACTGAGGTCTCCCAATGGCACCACTAAGAAAAACTGAATATCCTTTAAAAAGGAAACACAATTTTGTTTTTATTTCGAGTAAATGAATTTTAATGTTTAGTTCTACCAGAAAAACCTTCAGTCTATGAGTTTTACTAGCCAGAAATGTACCTCAGATTAGGTATTGACATGCTGCTGCTACTCATAAATCCCTTTATGTTCAAAGTATTTTTTGTTCCCATAAGGCCATAGTTCACAGTAACATGTTTTTGTTTCCTGGTATTTCAAGTGCCTGTAAGAAAACAATTTTCAGGCAGCTGTAGACCTTTCCAACTAGACCTTAACCCCCATTCTGCCTGACTAATACATGTTTACTGATCTCTGCATGTATCAGTTCTGTGTAGGTGAATCTCAACACACAGCTTAAAGTGCTGTGAGCTGAAGCCATGAATTAAAATGGCAGGACTTAAAATAACCACAGCCAACTTTAATCCTATGATTTTACCACTAGCTAGTTTAATCTAAATTGAGAGGTATCAGTTTACAAATGCTTATTGGATTCGTTTGACTGATGTAGTCATTCATGTTTACATCTGTGAACTCCACTAATCTTAATAATCTCTGCAGGCAAATAAAAGGTGGTTGTGTGCATACTGTTTCTTGTTTGATTAGTACTGTGTAATACTGAAAATGTTGTACCTAAAGGTGCATGATTTTACTTTTCTGAGGTTACAGGAATTCTAATGCTCTCAAAAAGTATTAAAACAAGACTACTAGAACCTCTGTCTTGCTATAAAAGATACACAAAGCCTTTTATTTTCATGCCTGCTGATAGATTTACGTCCTCCAACCCAAGATTGGGAGAGGGAAACTGCTGAGCTACCATAGCTTCTCAGCTTGTTCTTGTCAACCTGTCTATCCAAGTTCCAAATAAAACAAGTCATGGCTTTGTTAAGATATGTACACATACCTTGTCTGAGCTTGATAAACTTCACCAACTTTTTTCATAATAATACATTTGGCATCTGTGAGGAAGAGCTGAATACTGGCAGTCTGTCATGAACTTAATAACAAAAAGTATTCTCATCCCTGGGAACAGTCTTCTGGAAAGACTTCTTTGATATATCAACACCTTGGATCACCAAGTGACCGAAATTCTTCATTCAACAATGGTTCTCAACTCCCACATGTCTAGATAATACAAAGCAAAAAGTAGGCTAATGGACTGTGTGCATTGCATTGCTGCTTCTCTCTTTGACATCAACTCCTTCTCATCACAGAGCACTTAATGGGCAGCATTTTATAGGATACTAGCAGGCTAGGAAAGCTGATTACCAGGTTTGCTGTAAACCGAGTGGATGGTACTTGGCAGATTACTCAGAATGTGCACTTAACAGCAGTAACATAACTGTTCTTTTTCTGCATGATTTTTTTCAATTTTAGACTTTGAATGCTTATTGCTTTCTTTTTATCACAAATTTTGTAGCATGCAAAAGCCAAAAAAAGTATTTCTTCCTCTCAGAGGGTTAAGTTTAAAAAAAAGTAAAATTCAAACATTCAATAGCTTAAAAAGCACTTAAAAGAATTCAAGACTCAACATAATAACATTATTTATATAAAAGAAATTGGCAAAATATATTTTTACTGTAACCAGAATGCCATGACCAAATGAGTGCATCCAGACTCTGAAATAATATTAACTGAATTTCTATCTTGCAACTTCTGTTGTTAAAGTAAAGCAGTTCTGAAACCTATAAACATTCGAAATTAGAGCTTATGACAATAGATGGCAATTAAACGAATAGAACATGATCTTCACAAGTAATATTCAAACATGACATGCACAAGTCTAGATTTTAGTCTGCTGTTAAAATAAGTTATAATTTGAACTCAGATTTTAATGGATAATATTTATACTTGTTCAATCTGGTACCTGTTCTTCCTTCAGTTACAGTAGGAAAAGATTCAACAATCTGGTGGTGTTAAAGATTATATTAGAAATCAATATGCTTTCCAAAAACGTGTATTACAAAATACCTCTTGACTAACTACACAGTAATATTATATATATACATAGATACATTATTATGGCATTATTGCACAGTGTGACATGTTGTCCCACAGTATTTGAGCTGCAGTTAACAGCAGACTGAAATCTCAGATTCCCATGGTGGTACAGACCCATACATTAAACTACCCATTACTCTTACACGCCACAGCTGAACCATCCATTCTGCAGTTCCAATACCAGGACTTGCTTTTTATTGTGGCATTCAAATATTAAGGCAGAGAAGTGCGCTTTCCCCAGAGTTCCTGACTACCTGTAATTCCTACAGCATTTGGACAGCTTCTGGCAAGATTCTGGCTGTGGAATGTCACCTCTTTCTCCCTGTGCAGTCTTTTGTAGAAGAGCAGCAAACAACCACAAAATCCAGCACACTGGGGTCTGCAAGCTGCTGATTAGAAACGTATTTCGATTTGAAAACACAAGAAAAAATCCTAATGTAAGAAGTCTCTCTTCTAAATTTTTCCTTCTCTAGAAAAGTTGAGATGTTGCCTGACAAATCTCAATTGCCCACTGTCGGAGACTGAAATGTTAATGTTTAACCACTCTCACAATCGACCATTTGCAAAAGCAGCGGGTGCTTCTCTGAGACCGGGTTTGCAAAGTCACCGCCCAGCTGCAGAGGGGGTGAGCACCACCACCGAAGGCTGCAAGCTGGGTTTGACACAGATAAGGGAAAAGGTCGATAAGATGCAGACCCCGTGAAGGTGGGATAGCGCTTTCTATCATGTAAATGTCCTCCCTTACACAACCCCTCAGGTGAAGAATTCCTCCCTCCCCACTGGGGGAGGAATCAGAAAATTTACATGTAAGCCTGAGGGTTTTCATCCCTTCTGATGGGGCATAACCGACTCAACCACACTGACGTGAGAGGCAGCTGCCATGTCTTACTAGGCCCCCCAATCACCCCCAGACTCATTTCTGGGACCTTCCACCAGACTGCACATGATCCACACTGTTGCGACAGTGTAAAACTCCCCCCCTGCCCAGGAGAAGAACCTGGACACTCTAAACTGAACCTATATTAACCCACTCAAATCTATGTTTTAGGGTCTTCCCTGACCTCTGGTAGATCAGGACTGTGACCATGACTTCAACCAATGAACACTGAAGTTGCAACAACCAAGTCTCATTAATGGATCCACAGGTAGTGATATCTTTCCTCTCTGCTATCTACTTTTATCCTTCCTTTTTCTATCTTTTTTTCCTTTCCTTATATATTTTCTTAAGTGACATCTTTATACTTTGATATTGCTGTATTTCTACAGGTAATAACTAAAACATCTATATTTTTATACATTTTTATTGCTATGTTACTATAGATAATAATAACCGAAATGGCTACATACTTCTTTTCAATTGCAGCCCAATTGTTGTAAAGTAAACCATACCTAAACAAAAACATATACAGATACAGATACAGATACAGATGTGTGTAGGTATACACATAGATATGTATAAACTTCGGTCATTCAGTGCAGTTGCACTCTCATCTATTAGACTGATACCCCCAGGGCTCTATTAAAAAGAACCTGAGTTACTCTTTCCTTCGGGGGTGGGTCGTAACCCCCCCAAGAGATATTACTGGATCACAGCATTACAATGCTGTAGATTAAATAAAACTAGATTTTAGTGGAGAAATTATCTTCTATCAAAATAAAAAAAAAAAAAAGCCTTAGGGCACTAGCATGACAAATTCTAACCTGTATTCATCTGTTTTCATCTGTATTCTTCAAATATAATATGCAAGAACACCCATTTATTGAGTTCTTACCCCAACGTTTGCATAAGAAAATCCTGTCGTACAATGGCCTAGTACAAAGCCTTCTGCCGTCCTCTTGTCTGTGTGTCTCTACATCATATGGCGTAGCGAGTCTGTGGTCCACCCCTCCCTTCTTGGGATCCTCACAACAGATTTCTCATATTCCAGCTCCAATTTCCAGCCTATTTACTTTTCTTCTTCTGATGACATAATGTCCAGTGTTCAATTACAGCATTTCCTCCTTACATCACACTTTCTTCTAAGATTTCCTCCTCTTACAAAATCTCCTTGGCGATCCACAACCAACACAACCTACCTGCAGCATTTTTCTTTACTTCCTGCTATTTTCCAGCTTTCTGGCTGCCACATCTATCGTCCTCAGGCTAGATATGGCACAGTCAGCCCTACTGCCAAATTTAGCACATTGAGTGTCCAGTTCCCCAGGCCACCCTGGTCCTGCCTAAGAAATCTACTTGAAATAGAAATAAGCAAGAAAAAAAAGATTGCAAAGTAAAAAGTGAACATTATGAAATACAATTAATGACTGGTACTTAAACATTGGTTTGAAATAGAGCTTTGGTCAATGTCATTGGTTACCAAAAGTGATTGTTAAGCTGGTGAAATATACAATCAATAAATAACAACAAAATCCAGTTCTGGAAATTCCTATTAATTTCGTCTCTGAGAAGAGCCTGATCCCAAACAGAACAACTAAAAGGCATATATTCAGAGTCCTCCAAAAATTGGTGAATGTAAAATTAGTCTTATATTCACAAACCTTTATAGTGAGGAAATATGAAAGACAATGACAAAACTCCACCAAAAAATAGAAAGCAATATGCAACACAGCAGCATAAATAAAGCTGTTTAAATGACATTTCATCAAAAGCAGGATTAGGGCCACAGCAAATTAGCATTTTCTTTAAGTAGCTTAGGGCAACAAGCTTCTCACAAATGAAATATATGAACAGCTGCAAATAAAAATAATAAAAAAGCAGTCTACAGAGATTAAAACCAGGGTGTTGTTACAGTCTGTAATTTGATTACTCTAGTGAGCATATACATAAATATAAGCGTGTTCTAATTAAGGTATCAAGGTTATGGTGAAATGATGAACGTATTTTACCAGCTCATACAAAAGATCATCATTCAACCAGTATTCCCCTCCACAATTGTCCAAGCCACCAACAGCTGCATTCACTGGAACCAAGACAGTAGTGAAGCTTTAGCTTTGAATTTCTACACCTAAAAGCCAAATTAGGGGAAAGACAAGGAAATTAATTACTGTAGCTCAGTATTCCATAAAGGGTTGAGCTGTTTAGAAATTCCCCCATGGGATAGTTTTCCATCAGACAACTCTGCTTCTACAGTGTTAAAGCATTTTGCAGGCAAACATAGGTTTCATCCAAAAATGCAATTAATAATCACTGGTGTATTTACCTTCCATAGTATCAAAATAAAATTATATCAGAACACAACACTGATGCCCTTACCTGAGGTAAATATTTAAACTCAAAGAAATGGAATATTATGGGGTTTGGTGCATATTATTTCATCCTGGAAATCAGAACTTTTCCATTCCTACTGAAGTAATTGCTGAGCATGTGTCTTTCCAGACAGCAAAAATCACTCATCAAGATGGTAATATGGAATAGTAATTAAAATGGGTAATACGATGAAAGTTTTGTAAACAAAAGTGTGTTTCTCATAGCACAGGAACATAATAGGCATTTTCTAGAAGTGCTTGTGTAAAGATGTCATAAATGAACTGAGTTCAGAGAGAACAGGAAACCACTGGGAACAGAGTGGAAAATGATGTTACCTGAAGCCGTGGTCTAAAGCCCTTATGGGGTCTTTAGAATGCTGGTCTAAAGCCCTTACCTTGCCTACCTGGTTGTATCAGAGTACACAGGAAAACTGAGGGAAAAGAGAAGAATTTCCTCCAAACCAAGAGAAAGTTGACTGAGATGGGAAATATGTCAGTATTAACACACAAATCACCCAGTCTGTGCTTGTAAGGGAGAGAGAAACTCAGTGGCAGTCATCTGCCCCTTCCAAAGGGCAGGGCGATCTACAGCAAGGAACAAAATGCTGGAAACCCTGGGAAAAGATTATACCTGACTTAATGGCATTCTATGCTGGTTTGTTTGGGGGTATTTGGGTTTTTTTTTTTTTATTGTACTAGCAAATGTTTATCCATCTCTTTCACTGTGATGAGTTCAAGAGAAGGCAAAACAAGAGAGAACTGGAGAGCAAAATGTCCTACAAAGAACTCTCAGAAGACAACAGTAAGGAAACAAATTTGTACTGGAAAGCTGCAGATACTGTATAAGGAAGTAATGGTTTATTTGAAAATGACAGCAATATTAATTGTCAGGAATCAATATAAATGAATTCTCATTTTCATCCACTGTTTCTGTTTCTGTTATCGAGATAGAGATGGTAATATAGGAGAAGGAAGGGAGAGGATGGAATTATATACACATTGTTATAGGAAATATGTAAATAACATTCTGATATCTCTCAAATTATTGTCATAAGACTTCATGCAGTGATAAATGAGTGATAAGCTTAGAGAAAAAGAGGATATCAGAGACTACAGGAAGCAGAATAAATGGAAGCAGAAACATGCAAGTGGTATAGGGAGCTGGAGAGCAGAGACATAAAGTCAATACAGAAAGTAATGTCAGAGGAGTTTTCCTGATGAAAGGATAGGAGTGCAAAGTTACACTGAAGGACATAAACCATTAGAAGAGTCTAGTTAAATAAACTACTGTAGCTCATAGTCTTTCATGTATAATTCATATAAAAGTTGTTTGGTGCTCAGACATCGTAACAAAGTAATATTGACAAAATATGAAGGAGTATCAAGTAAAAATTCAAATATTAATTGACTGTCCTAACCTATTAAGGTACTATGCATACGTATGATCATCTGGGTTACTCCTGACATGAATTTAGGTAAGACCCAGGGAATGCCTTAATGAAGTTCTTGGAGCAAGTTGTTGTGCAGTTCCCTAATCCCTGCTGCCAGGGAGACTGGGAATTACGGGATCTGTGCCTCTGTGCAGAAGACAGTTTCTGATGTCATTTAGAGTCACTCCAGAGTCCCAGTCTTATTTCCTTCTGTTCCAAAGCAAGCAGTTATGCAATGGCACCTCTGTGTGTGAACACCTACACAGCACAATTGATTAAAAGTCAGGCTGATGTTTTGAGTTCGCTGAAAGGTCAATTTGAGTTACAAATCCACCTTCAAGTTTGTACCCACTGTAGTGGAAATTACACAGCTGATATCCCAAAGAGGCTGCATGTTTTTACCCACATGATATGTCTTTTCTGCCTGGCGATGGCTCCCTTGTCAGCAGCCCTGTACAGGTTGCTTTGCACCACTGTGACCCTTATGTACACTAAAAAGTCGGGATGAGTATTTCACCCACCAGTGCTTCCTGTGTTCTTTGGAGCTGCTGGTCATTTTCTTAGATCTCTGTCTATTTTCAGGAAATCACTGCAGAGAATTCCAGGGGTTTGTGTTTTTCTAATGATATGCACATGTTGTATGTTGGTATATTTCCATAGCTCTTTGTTCCTGCCCTAAAACCTTTTTGTTAAATCTAGTAATTGGAATACATACAGAAATGTACAGGAAAGTATTTATACATTCTTATAATCCAGTTTCCAAGAAGAAGAATATTTGAAAATTATGGTAATAATAATTTTAAAAAATAAAATGGACAAAATATAAAAACCAATATAAAGCTATAAATTAAAAAGTTTTTTCAAGTTGTATTTCATTTTTTGAAGGCTAGGGTCACACATCTGATGCTTTCCTATTATCATCCAAGCTAATTAAAATTTGACTTCTACATCTCTCTTTTAAAAAATCTTTTCTGCTTCAATAAAAATGCAAGCTGCCTATGAAAACAAAAAAAGAAGTTGTGAAGTTATAAGAAAAAGGAAGCCCCTTCCGTGCTAGTGAAAAAAAAATGTGAATCAATCACATCCCTTTGTTTAGGCCTGTTACTGTAAATTTCATTCATGCTCAGCTTTTATATTTAGTTCTATATTTATGTTAACATGTTTTTTTCATAATTTCTAGATATATAGACGTAAGTATGTCACACACATATAAATGTATACAACTATATTTATAGGTATACGCACAAATGTGCTTTCTCTTCAAGTACATATAATGACTGTTATGGTTTCATATTCAGATTTAAGGAAAATCACTTTAAGAGAACGTAACATGGCCAGGTAAAAAAATCGATTTCCTGTCTTCATGTTTGCTTCCCTCTTATTCCTTTCAAAATCCAAAGAGGAAGATGCAATTATGAGATGTCAACCACGCAGTGTTTTCTTAAGAATTTCTCTCTTGGGCCTGCACAGCCCGGTTTTGGTAGTGGGGGTTTTCACAGGGGTGACTTCTGTGAGAATCTACAGAAGTGCCCCCATGTCCAACAGAGCCAGTGCAGCCAGTTCCAGGATGGCCCTGCTGGCCAAGGCTGAGACTATCAGCAACAGTGATAGGAATGTCTCTGTGATAACTGATTTAGAAAGAAAAAAACTGTTGCTGCACAGAAGCATCCAGAGAAGAGAGAATTTGACTATATGAGAGAAACAACCCTGCAGACAGCAAGACTGGTGAAGAAGGAGGGGAAGGAGGTGCTCCAGGTGCCAGAGCAGAGATTATCCAACAGTCTGTGGTGGGGTCCATGATAAGGCATGGACAGTGTAAAATACTCCCTCTTCTCAGCTTAATTTTTACAGAACTTTTCTGAGTTTCTCAGCCTTACCCTGGATACAGTAAGGAAAAGTAAGGAAAAAAGCAGCTGTGGGAAACACCATGAGGAGTCAATCTTGCAGTCAAGTTAATATAACTTAAACTTCAACATGCATTTCAAAGCACNGCTCCAGGTGCCAGAGCAGAGATTATCCAACAGTCTGTGGTGGGGTCCATGATAAGGCATGGACAGTGTAAAATACTCCCTCTTCTCAGCTTAATTTTTACAGAACTTTTCTGAGTTNAAGCACTGCAAAAGGGATCAGGCTGAAGTTTTTTAAATGGGGATCTCAAAATAATACGTTAATATGTTAAGGCTCTTCTGTTTAAGCACTTGTTTAGACTAGATTTTCTTGTTAACACAGCCGTATAGATAAAAGACCTGATTTTAAGTTTTCAATATACTTTGAAGCACACCTATTCTATGCAAAAGCCAGGATCTGAGGATTAATTGATTCATGCAGGGCCAGAAGGACAAAGGAAACAACCCTCTCCTTCCCTTAGGACCTTTGTCTGGATATAAGTGAGGATTTGGCATATCTCTTCAAGTTTCCTCCATGTCAGACAGCTGTCAGAGCAATATTTCCAAACCCAAGACAAATGCCTGGGAGCAGCGCTGTGCCAGGCAGTGGCCCCATCATTCCTCTGCCTCCCCAGGCCCTCCCCAGTGTCCCCGCAAGGCCCCGCAGCCCAGGCTGCTCTGCACCCTGGCCTTTCCAAAGCTCTCCCACAGAGTTTGCGTCTTCTGTCCATACCAGATTTTCATCCTGGAACAATTTGAGGCAGTCTGAGGGACTCCATGGGCACAGGGCTCCTTCCCCTCCATTAAGGAACCATGGAAACCCTCTCTTGTCTATCAGGAGATGTGGGCTTTTGGTAGGCTAAACTCATCACTGTTATCTACCTTCTCTCTTAGCATATTTTCTCTTCAGGGTGTAGTTTGTCCCTTGAATGGTATTTTTATTTATTTAGTCACACAGTAATCTGAAATAGTTTTGTGAATTAATTAACAAGATGTAAATAAAATAACAAAGGAAGCTACACAGGATGAGGCTCACTCACACCTCTTAAGAAGTTGTTTGTTTTTTTTTTACAAAAAAGGGAGCAGTAAACAAACCGCAAATTTCAGTCAAGTTCTATTTATATCTTTGGTAGATAACTCCATATATGTTTTGTTATATTTTGCAGATAAGACAAAAGTTATCTTCATTAGCTTCATGAAGCTTAATTTCTCAATGAAAAACCTAGGGTATTCAGAGTGTATTAAATGAGAATGTAATTTTCCAGCTGCATTATTTTCATTAACTCATTGGTGTTACAAAATAAGTTACTGCATTTATTAGCATCTAAGGTACCACATGACTGTAAATATGCACCTGTACAAATGATTTGCAGAGTTTCTGCCCCAGAACCAATCTGGCAGCATGGTATAGGCCTTTCCCTATGCCTTGTGTTCACCACAGCCCCCAAGACCTGGTAAAATCATGTGGTATCAACACTCATCGGGGTCAGGCAAGGCACTGCACTTGCAGTGTGCTCATTTCTCCAATTTGCCCCTCTGCTTTGGAGACAGAGGGCAATGCTACTCTCCTTGCCCTTATTTGTGAGGGAAAGCCATACTTGTACAGAAAAAAATCAGAGATTACATAACTATGGAATGTTAAGGGTTGGAAGGGACAGTAAAGACCACCTAGTCCCAGCCCCTACAGCCATAGGCAGGGACACCTCCCACTAGACCAGGTTGCTCAAGGCCTCATCCAACCCGGCCTTGAACATTTCCAGGGATGGGGTGTCCACAGCTTCCCTGGACAACCTCCTCCACGGTCTCACCACCCTCACAGTAAAGAATTTCTTCCTAATATCTAATCTAAACTTCCCCTCTTTCAGTTTGTACCCATTACTCCTTGTCCTGTCACTACAGTTCCTGATGAAGAATCCCTCTCCAGCTTCCCTGCAGGCCCCTGCAGATACTGCAAGGTTGCCATGAGGTCTCCACACAACCTTCCCTTCTCCAGGCTGAACAGCCCCAACACTCTCAGTCTGGCTTTGTAGGGGATGTGCTCAAGTTCCCTTATCAAATTAATGTCTCTCCTCTGGATTTGCTCCAACAGTTCCATGTCTTTCTCATGTTGGGGACACCAGAAATGGACACAGCAATTCAGGTAGGGTGTCACCAGAGCGAAGCAGAGAAGGAGAATCACCTCCTTTGATCTGCTGGCCACACTGCTTTTGATGAGTTTAGGAAGAGCAGTAACCCATAAATTTTATTTATTTATATTAAAGATACATAAATTCTTCACATTTATCACAGGATGGAATTCCACCTTTATGTTTTGATGACTATGTTCAGGACTAATATATTAAGTAGTCTATTTTCATCTACATAATCCTCCTTGCTTTTTTGCTACTAATGCTCATTCAAGAAAGATACATGTTCCAACTATTTCAAAATTCAGTGAAAATGGGCCAGGCAGCTCTTTTTGAATGCCCTGCAACTTAGTCAGTCTTGGTGAAATAAAATTTGGTTGAAGTAGATTCAAAGTACACACTCTTCAAAGACTTTTAGGTTACTATCAATGCCCTACAGGTTACTAAAAGGCTAGAAGTATATTGCTGATACATTCTTATTCTTTTTCTAGCATCTTAAAAAAGATACATTCACTGAAAACTTTTGCCTTTTTTGTCGAACACCCCGAGAGCACAAAACTGGTCATGCTGTCTGAGCTTATCAAATCCAATCCCATTATTAAGGCAAATACATCACAATCTTACATAACAGTTTTTCCACGCTGTTGCCCAAAATTTTTGTAGATGTTTGCTATTTGTGCTATTTCTTTTGACCTTCACCATTTCTCTACTTTTTCTTTTCCTCTTTCCTTTCTTGGCTCCTGGTCCTTTCCTGTTTTGATAGTTATTTTCTCCTTGTTGATCAGATTCTGGAAGTTTCAACCTCTCCCTTTCCTATTTGTTTACAGCCACCTCATTTTTTGTTCCTCATAGTTTCTTCTACCTTGATATTTTATTCCCTCTGTAAGATGGGACGAGATGTAAGACGTAAGAGTCTTTCTGGCTTCACTCTTTGACTTTTTCCCTGGCAAATGGCCAAAGGGGTTTGGGGTTTTCATGCCCTCTTGTTTACAGCATTACAAGTGAAAGACTAAGCATGAGTTCCAGGTGATTCCATGAAAGCAATCCCAATAAAAACAAAAATATGAGCTCAGATTCTTTGGCTTCTCCTGATTAATTTATTTCTGATGTTTAAACCAAATTATATCACCTCAAACTTTGTTACAAAAAATGTAAGCTCTGAACGGTCCTTTAATAGCAAGCTCCCTTCCCCTTTCCCTGATGATTTTAAAGGTTCTTTGCTATTATCCATTATATTTGTAGGCTGAACACTCTTTCATATTAATTAATCTCCTGAATTTCATTCTCACATAATTTTACTCTGAAAGAATATAAGTTTTCAAGCAGTAATAAATACAGTCTAGCTGGTGTTATTAGAGAAATTTAACATCTATCTTATTTTTTTTTGTTTGGGAGTAGGCCAGGCATGAAGATTTAGTTTGCAAGTCTTTCATATTTCTGCTAATGTAAAATGACAGACTCTTTCATAATCCTGCCAAAACAAAAATTCTTTAGTCTATTAAAGACTAGAAGATGCATCTGTATAAAAATGACAAAATAGATCACACTGAAATTGACAGAACAGCTATAATGCGAAGGAGATGTGGCTTGATTAGAGCTCTCTCCATAGCTATGGACAGCTATGGCAGTGCAACTGTAATTATTTTTCTCTATTAAATGCACTATCACCTATTATCTATTACTATTGCTATATAGCACATCAGAAAAGTACTCCCTTCAGGAAGGTATTGCCACTTTTAACAAAAAAAATTAGCATGCGGCCATGCACTCTTTCTTATCATCAGAATTTCTGCCAATGAGTTAAATCAAAAATTGTTACTCTGCAGAGCACTGCATCCAGCTGTAAAACAGGAATGTTTAACGTAAGGAAGGGGGGAATATCCATTTGCTAACTATTAGAAGTGTTGGACTTTGTAGTCCAGAGAAATCTACAACTATCTCTGAAAGAAAAAAGTGTTCGCTTATCTTTTTTTCTGACTCATCTTTTCTCTTTCATTGCATGGAAGCTGATTAACTTCTTCTTCTGTTAATTTAGTGAGCCCATTTCAAAATCCAAGACATCCCTGCCTTTTTTCAAATTGCAGTTGATTTATGGAAAAATTAGGAAGAATAGGCAGAAAAATTGATTAAAAAGTGTCTGGGAATCCTTGTGTGTCCCTCTTTGGTGTCTAATTCTGGTGGTCTGTAACAGATTCTGTCAATCTGCCTAAACTAACTAACAGCAGCTAACTCCTGTGCTTGATAAGAACTATGTCAACAGTCTGAAAACTTAGCTTATCTTTCAACTTTTTTTGTCATTATGCCTGCTAAACCTAAGAGAATGTCAGGCTTCATGTGCACAGAAAGCACTTGACAACAAACCAGTTGACTGACTCAGTGGATTCTTCATGCATCTGTACACACACTTTCTTACCTCAGTGGTAATACCTTTGGGACAAGAGTCAGCTTTCTGCCCCAAATTTGGAGATGCTGTTTTTTCTAGGTAGAACAGAGAATAACAGCAATAGCTATAATACATTGTCAGCCCAACCTCAGAGACCATAAGAAGTCCTGTTATGAATGAATGTTCCAAACTAGACACAGTATAAATTACAGAACAATAAACTGAGCAGCACAGTAAGCTGAAATATGTGTAAGTAGGAGATAATAATTACCATTACAACTCAGATAAAATTACTCTGAATAAATGCATAAAAATACCAAGTAATTTTTTCAGTCATTACTGCTCATGAAATATTATGCTGGAAATGAGAAGATTTAATCACAAAAAGAAAGCAGAGAAGAGGCATTGTCATGGAATCTCACACTCAGTGATAATATTTACTCAGCAAGGAAGATAACACAAGAATGAGAAAGAGAAAATAACATGTGAAGGAAAAACATCATAAAAATAAATTATCTGTGGGGCTGTGGGATCAGCTGATATCAGACTCACAAAGGCACTGCTTGTTATACAACTCAGGATTTTTCAGAAATGGCACAGGTGTAATGCCTTTAAAATACCACGTTCTTACCAAAATCCAGGCACCTTTACCTACCCCATTCTCCTGTGTCGTCCTGGCCTTCTGAATCCATGTTGTTGATTCCAGGGAAGAGACAGTGTCATGTATTTATGTGCACATGAGCACCAGGCAAGAGACTCGTGTTGGAGCTGCTGCCCTGGGTGATGAGTTGTCCTGCAGACCAGCCGGGGGTCTCCCCTCTGCTCCCGCAGCAGCACAGGAGAGACACATTTGCCTTTTCAACCGTATCCTCTGATCAAACATTTTTCCTTCCCAGAAAAAGACAAGGCCTGATCTCATTTGTTTTGTGGGCTGCGTTCAGTACACAGACAGACAGTGAGGCCATGTTAGACTCAACCAAACACCAGGGAAATCCTTTATGAAGCGCAACCCCAGCTGGAGAAGGGGATTTTAAAATTAAAGTCTTGTTGAATATTAAAACATAACGTGCCAGAATGTTTCAACCCAAGCAATTCATGCTTTAGATATTGTCAGATTGTCTTTGTTGATGAATAATGAAATGAAAACCACGTTTGTTTGCATTGATCATGTATGTCATAAAAAATTAAATCGTTTGACAGATGCTATTCAGGTTTCACTGAGTGTTAGATTATCAATCACCTAATAAAAGATATAATTTTAAGCTTTTGTATTTAGAAGAATAATAGTCTGATTAACATCAACTGTAAAGCAATATAATATCATAGCAGATATAAAATATAATGCTAAAAGTTGCATAACAAGAAATCAGCATTTTATTGAAGGAGAACTGAATAAAAAGTCTGTGAATGCTGCAAAATAAATAAATAAAGACCAGTATGACATTTGTGAATACAGTTTTGTAACTTTTTGCATTCCACACACTTACTTTTTTTGTTTGTTTTTACCGATTCAATTACCTTGCACATGCCTGACAGCACAACCTGGAAACTGAAATCAATTTCCAGCATCAAATGATGCCTGGAGAAATAAAAGAAGACTTTGCCTGATACAGAAGTATTTAAACTACAGAATGACTAATAAATACAAGTTCTGGTATGAAGCTCAGACAGGTTAAATTAATACATTTTTCAGAGACTATCAATATTCACTATTCACAGTGGAAGTAATAGAATTTCTCAATAAACAGATTTTATATTACCAGCACTGAAAATTTTTTACCCGAACATCCATGACCATGTATGGATGTATGTTTGACTTCAGCTTCCAGTGCTCACAGTCTAAAATTCTTTTTCCAAATTAAAGTCCATTTTATTATGGAATGCATTTCCTATATCTAGAATTCACACAAAACTTGTTAATTCTGGTACAACGTTGTCAAGACAATTCCTAGATGCCACAGTGAAACTGTGTCCTTCTGCACCCAATAACATTGAAAAACTGGATTCAGTATTTTTTAAAGAGATATGAATGCTTTGAGAACACCTGTAACAAAGCAGCTGAGCCCAGAACTCAGTAAAATGATTTCATTCGCAGCTGCCTACTCCATCTTAAGTTTAAAAAAGCAGTAAGAATATATCACTTCTAAAGGAGGCTGAGTAGACCAAACAGTAATTTTTTAAGCATCTTACAAAGAATCCACTAAAACTTAGAAACTCTACTAATATAACCCACTTTTCACATATTCCTCTTTTCCCAGTAGTATTTTGCACTTATATTATTATAGTATGTTTTAACACAAAAGATAGGTGGGGTTTAGCTGCACAGAAAGCATCAAATGATAACTATCATCTTATTATTTCCACTCAGTATCATTAGTTTCACGTTCACTAAATTTAATGTGGAAAGAAAACCACTCATAGAATCAAAAAATTGTTAATCCATGTTACTTTTGATAATTTTTTACTGTTATTACTTTGCAATATGAAACCCCTCAGGGGAGGAGAAAACTGATAGACATAATAAAAAATACTACTTTGTCAAACATATTATTAAATTGCATGAAAACTCAGTGTGCACAGATTAGTATTTTCAGGTATTTCAAAATCCAGAGTCATTGCAAGACAAACTAAGTGTATGTGCTGTAGCTGAACACCATACTTTTTCACGGGCATGAGAGGGTGGGGCAAAAAGGGCAGAAAATACAACTGATATTCATGACCTGGGAAGTAATTACAAGCCTAGGAAGGAAGCCATTACATACACTGAAATGCCAAATAATATTTGCAGCTCATTTAGCTGCTAAATCTAGATTTCTGGGAAGGCCTTAAAAAGAATTTAGATGTAGAAACTTGCAGATGAAGGCATAGTAGGATTTCTGAGTTTCACTGAGTTACACTGATTTTGAAGATTTCTATTTCTAATCCATCTGTGGTTTTAAATCTACAATTTTTACCAGAGAGAGCAAGCACTAGTTGAAGACAGTGAAACACAGGGAAGAAAGAGCTGGAACTTAAAACAGAGAAGTACAACAGCAGTGCCATTAAACTTGGTGACTAAACCCTGTTCAGAGCAACCAGCACACGCATTGACAGAGCTCCTGCTGCTGCTGTAAAAAACTGTATAAAAAAAAAAAAAATAAAAAGACCTCGCTATTATTTACAAATACCACACAGTAGTAGGTGATTTACTGCAGATGGTTCTTATTTCAAATAGCATGAAACTAAAGGAACCTAGATACAATTTTATGCCATCAGCAGGTATTGAGTCTGGAGGAAGTCACAAATACACTTTGTGAATGTGTATTCTCACATGCCCTTGGACCTTTATTTGCAGCATAAACTGTTACTTCCTATTATCAAGGGTTTTTTCCTCCCAAACTGCTTGAGGTCACTACAAGAAATTTTGTGATCTGCGAGAGCTAACATAGAAGCCTTAGGTGCACAAGGAGAACACTTGCTTTGCCTGTCCCTATGTGTGTGAAATTCTGCATCCCTTTTGAGCTGTCTGTGTCCCTCAATTCTCTGTCTTCTCTTCTGCATTAGACTTGGGTGATTATAGGGGATGGGTTTCAAAGATTTGGAGATGGTATTAATCTGTGTCAAGTGGTGATCTGAGGAAATCTTCAGGGCACAAAACCACTGGGACTGATTTTTAAGCCTGAGATTAAGCAATGAACCTTGTTACTGGAGAAATTGCATTGGAAACCTTTGGAAATATAGGAAGATTAAAAGTTTAACTATTCTATTATCATGATAAATTTTTTAGAGGCTGGTCACATGCATCTAGAGGTGGTTTTGCACGGAAATGAGGCAAAGAAAAATAAAGCACAATCATTAAAACCAGGACCCTCAGCTGTATCAGCTCATACAAAAAAAGGACTCTAAAGCACCTTTCTGAACCCAGAACTCAGTGAAATTATTTCATTCACAGCTGCCTACTCCAACTTAATTTTAATGAAATAAAATTAATAGTTGAATTAACACCATGTTTCTCAAGATGTCCCTATTACATTCACAGTGTCTCAGAACTATCCAGATTATTTCATTAATCTAAAATATGAAATATATAAAAACATACTTTAGAAGAACAGACAGTGGAGAAATTTGTGCAGAAAAACATAGCTTGAAACAGCACTTGCTGTTATTTCTGAGTTTCAGACATTCGATCTCCAAATAAGAAACTTTTTTTCTCCACATAAGAAATTACCAAACTTTTATATTCTGCAACTAAATTCTAAATTTAAATGCAGACAATTATTAGGTCATATTTTACAAAATTTATTAGTGCACAGATCAGTAGTGATAGTTTATGACAAAGAAAAAAACACAAACATTATAAATACCATATTTATATGACCAAAAGTAATTGGGATCAGAAAACCATACACAGAGAAATAATTATCAGCTTCAAAGTCACCTAATTTTCTACTCAGCAAATACTATACAGTTATTCTTTAATATTAAAAAGATACATTAAATTATGCATAGACATTCAAAATTATTCTACAGAATAACTGTAATACTCTTCTTTTGTGATATGGCTTAATGGTGGCTACATAACATAATTAGTCATAGAAGCATTGAGACTGTTAATTTCAATTTTTTTGTGGTTTTGTGCCTTGAAACTGTGGACTGTTTCCTACTTAGCTACCAACTTGTCCCAAGCAGGTATAAATGGGTTTGCTTTCGATAAATTATTGGTTTCTAAAACTGAATTTTTCCTAGAAAGGCCCAGTTACAGAGATAATAATTTCATTTCTATTATCTGCATGAATTGAATTATCAGAGAGATGGCACAAACTCTCAGAAAGTAATGATAAGATGAAATGTGCAGGTAAAACATTAGTTCCATTTTTCCATGTATTTACATTAAAGAATTATTTGTATCTCATACCAGTGTCTCCTACAACAATGCAGAAAACATTTAATTAAATTACCTCTTTTTTTGCACTGTATTGTAATTACAATACTGCATAAGGCTGTACTGTTTGTGCTTGTCAGATGTGGTCAGCAAGTACCTTAGATTTTAAAATTGGTTGAAAAAATGGGGTTATATCTCTCAGATGTGATGCTGATATCAGGTACAAATTATAATTAACATCAGAACTAAAATCATATGAGCACTGTGCCAAAGACTTCACCAGCACAAATTCATTGAGATCAGAACTCCATCCTGGTCTGGGAATTTAAGCCAGTTGCTCTTAACTTTGGGAACAGGAAAACACTGAACAAATTGCTTAAGAATCTGCTTTGTCGTTCTTTTTAAAGACATAAAATACTGACTAAAATTTTCCAGGTCTACTTCATCTAAAGCAGATACTGGCATTTCCAGTAGCTTTGAGTTGTCAGATTTAATTGCAGGTATAAATATAGAATCACAGTTCTTTTGGGTCTGATCTTTCAAATCACCATTTCGTCACCTGCATCACCCACAGCTGAACATTTTCCAAGTGAGAACTCAAAAGTATTTGCAGATCATATTGTTTATAAAGGCAAAAAGAACTGTGCAGTGCCACATCATGTTCTAGCACCAGTAACCTAATAAGCATAGTTGTTAAAATTGTAAGCACAATGCAGACAGCTGACTGACAGCAGCTACTGATCATGCAGCACATGATGTTGTTGTTAGAAGTCTAAAGCAAGAGAACCACCAAATATAATACACGGACGTAAAAAACCAGTAAATATTAACAAGCATTGTGAAATATAGGTAAATACCTGCAGGCCGCAACTTGAAATTGAATTACTGTAAGGGGAATGGCTAAAACATAAACCTGCTGAAGGCATGGCTACTGCTGAAGTGCAGCGAGTGCAGCAGGATGCTGCACACCAGCTGCGGGCACCACTCCGAGTGCGCCTGTCCGGGCCGCTCAGGCCACCACGCGAGGCCACTGTGGGGGCCGTGGGCAGCTCGGTCACCATGTACACAGCCACACTGCTCTGCTGAAGAGGAAGTGGAGACTGTGAAATATCAGCTGACCGAGATAAAAATAGCGTGTGCTGTCAGCAACCTTCACCACCAGCCCTGCGCGACACAGAGATTTTCCGCCACGTGTTTGGCACCACGTCAATCCCTCCTCATTGAGCTCCCAGTCACCATGCTGAAATGAGTGCTCCTTCCCACGCGCAGTCTACCAGCATAATCCTGCCAGATTGGTCACTGCACTTGGCCTCACATGTAGATATGATGGATAAGGGTAAACTGTTCCTAACAGTCAACCTGACTACAAGACTGCTCAGAAATATGAGAGTGAAAAAGAAGGCATTTCTGGGGAATCTAGGGAGGTTGTGGCAAGTTCTGCAGTAGAGCATACTTAAGTATGTCAGTGTGAAGAATTATAACAGATTTTTTTTTGTGTGTGATGTACCTACTAAGATTTTATAATGGCTAATGAGCACCAGAAGTGCATCAATCAATTTCTTGACAGGCATATAAGTGAGACAGCACTAGCAGCAGGCAGAGATTATGACAGTGCAGTGGTAATTACACCACACTAGGCAGCAAAAAAACCTGAGGAGAAGCTGATAGACACTGATAGCTGGGAGTCACTGGAGTGACTGGCCTTCACCATTGACATCTGCTTCTCGGGGTCTGTAACCGGATTTGAAAAGTTTATTCTATTTTATGCAGGAAAGCTGCTTTCAAGAGTTGGTGACCTACTTTTCATCTGGTCTTCTCACCCTGGTTTTTCAGGGTCTTCTGATGTTATACATTTACTATGCACCATTACTATGACACCCTTGTTCTAATACTAAATTTGAAGATTTTCTTGTCTTGTCCTGCAGCTTCTAAATTTGAGGAGAAGCAAACAAGATTTGTGGGGGTCCTAACCAAGAGAAGCATTCTGAATATCAGTTTAGACTGTTGCTTTAATTTAAGGATGAAAGAATTAGCTTTGATGAAATATCTCCCTTTTTCTCACTTTGTCAGCTTTGTAGCTGACTCCTTCCCAAGTAGAGACCTGATTCTTCATGCTGTGGCTGCATGACCAGAACAAAACAAAACAGTAAATCTCTAAACCCTCTACTTGTGGAGGAAGAATGATGTAAGAAATTGCTCTGAGTTATGTTACTGGCTCAGGTTCAACGGCCAAGAATGAATTGGGAAGGTGTGCATTTTACAATAAGTAAAGGAAATTAAAGAAGAAATCTGCTAAAACCAAAAAGGAAACAATATATGTTTTCTGCGAATCTAATTCGATGAATTGTACACAGGCACACCAGCTGAAGACAAAAGAAACTGCACAAAAATTCAGGCACTAAAATTGAAGTCCAAGTTGTAGACAAGGCCAAGAAAGGTAACCCAAGGAGAGATACTGATGGACCAGCCTCTCTCAGTTACTGTTTGACAACTCTTTTTAAAGGGTTTTGTACCACTTTGTAGTCTTGTTCATTTGTTCTTCTTTTAATTCAGTGTTTAATAAGTATATGGATCAGAAAAATTGACTAATAATTCTCAGAAATTGGGGCAATCTCCCACTTTACATCCACAGCAGTATTTTTGACACCCACATACATTGTCTCACATACGCACATAATGGGCAGAAATAGGATTAACTTAAACTGATGAAACTTAACTGAATCTATTGAATCTAACTGGCTCGGGCCCTCTTGTGACACTTAACACCCAGGCCTGGCACAACAAGTATATACTGTGTTATATATGTAGGGTATAATCCTGTCTCTTGATAGCACTGACCAGAAAATATAAAGTTTAAAAAAGGGTTTTCAGCCTATTCTCACCTTCTCCATAGGTGAAAAGTCACTAATCTATGCCATACACCCAATGACAAAACCTGGCTATCAGTAAGCTATATTTTATCTCCCTCTAAACAGGACCTTCTGAGTTCCAACACAACAGAAAATTATGTTGATTCACCCACCATTTAACTTTCTAAACGTAAAAAAGTGCTGGTGCTAGTGCAGATACACCAATTGTTTTTTCCAGTGATGTATTTGAGATGCCAGACTTTAGTGTACCAGATTTGCAAGAAGTGATCTAGTTGTTCTTCTCCCTCTACCAATTCTGAGAACGTACCCAGAGTGCAGAGGAAAAACTTACCTTCTCTTCTTTATTCTAGAAATTATTTTACCTTTTCCAGCTACTAAAATCTGCAAAGATATGATGACTATATTTTTTTAAAGTAATCTTGCTTCTGACTAAAATGTAAAGATTGCATGTACACACGTGCATATCTCTACTTCAGGCAATACCAGAGCTAGGCTTATTAATCATTTTCCATGAAAGATAAAACCATAAACAATGCAATACCAGAGACTTGATCAGAATAGCTTTAAATAATACAAAGTGACAAGAGTATGTATCTCATTGCATACATTATCATTACAAGGTAAACAGTGGCTAAACCATGGCTAAAATCAGTGACTGGCTCTTTCATTTCAACCTTGGGGCAGAGGATATTTCCCAGCTCATTTTTAAAGCTATTGCTTCCAAAAAGAAAAAAAAAAAGGGGTGTCTCTTCATCACTAAAATACAAAATCTGACCAGTTAGCAACTTCACAGAGGAGCAGTATCTATGCTCGCAGGTCATTAGAGGCAAGCACATTTTCTGACTTAGCTCATTGTCGAGAACATCAAACTAAGACACCAATAGATAAAGCATTACTGAAAAACAANGGGGTCACATTTTCTTTATATCTCTCTGAATAAATGAATACATACATGCACAACTGACACCTGATTTTAAGAGAAAACTCATGGTTTTTTTCCAGCGCAGACATTTTCTAGTGCAATACATAGCTATAAATTCTTTCTTATCACAAAGTTATCAGAGGCTGCTAATATTTTCCATCCCAAAAAATAACTGGTAAAGGAACTTCTAGGTTTGCATTTGCATCTTTCATACTGCCAGAGCAATTCGTGCAGCTTTGCGCTGATCAGCAATGTTCCAGGTGAAAAAGCTGACATTTCACAGGAGACTTCTGGTGACATAACAAAATTCAAGGCAGTCATTTCATAAGAGAACATCTCTACAATTCCTTCCACTCAAGCTGTCAATTAGAACATGGTTTTACTGCACAACTGGCACCAAATTCATAACAAAAGAACTCTCTGACTTCAGAGTCATTTTATAGGAAAAATTACTGTGACACCTTGACAAAAGAAATATTCTAGTACCTTGGTATCATTATCTTCAATATCAAACTGTACAATACTGCCATAAAGGTGCTAACATCAGTAAAAAAATGCCAAGAGCTGCTGATTGCTTAGTTTAGATGTGATCCTAGTGCTCCATAAACATAAATGTGTTTAAATAGAGCTTGGAAGGCCACAATCAACGCTTGACTTCCTCACAAGAAACAACCAGGATGGGAAATTTGAAGACTAATCTTACACCCCATCTTGTCTGACTCTCCTCTGGGTTAGGAATGCCTCGGTAAGCTCAGCAATGGTTTTGACCTTGGTTTGACACTTGGGTTGGATGTGCAGAGATTTGATTCCCATGTACCTAGACTGAAAATCCTCTCTGACCACCTGATCATGAATGCCAAAAATGTTGTCCTATCAGCTTGTCTCCCCCAAAGAATTTCAGAAGGGCATTGACCAAAAATAAGGATATCCTGAAGTAGATCTTGTTTTTACCTGTTTTCTCTTGTACAAATACACAGAAAGTATTAGTTCCTTTTCTCTCCAAAAAAAAAAATAAATAAATAAACAAGCCACTCATGATAACGACATTTACATGGATGGAAAACCAGTGGTTTAGAGAGTGTACTTACCCTGAAGTGAGAGTATGCTGCAACAAAACACATCTGAAAAATTATGCTTAGGGAAAAAATATCCAAAATTAACCTAATGCATGAATAGACAAAGAATTTGGTTGATTTGGCATTCTGCTGCTCTGGTGAAAGGTCTCTAGTGAAAACCTAGTCAGCAGAGAAAATTATTCCCTAAGAACATGAAGGGTTTGATCTAAATGATAATGAGGAACATCCAGATTCATCATTCATTTCAGTTAAAAATCTAAAGGCTTTACTCCAAGAGATGAGCTCTTGACAGCCGCAGAAGGACAAAACCTCTGAACTTTATCCTTTACAAATAAGAAAAACACTTTCATTACAAGTCAATAAATGTATTATGCAAGACGAACTTTGCATGTGCCCAGCAGCAGAATTTATAATTCTAAACTAAATACATGTGAACAAAGAAGTCTTTCAGTATGCAATGTCATGAGCAAAACCAGTTAATCCAACTTCAGTTCAAAAAGGAGAAAAGGGTTTCTGGATCATAATCCACTGGTATTTTCTAATAAGAAGCCCAAATGAGTGTAAAAGTCACCTTTAAAATGCTTGAACATCTGGACCTTGCTAAATGAAAGCAATGTTAGGTAAACAAAAAATTAAAGTTTTGTTTCTCTCTCTCATGTCTTTACTACAGAGAAATCAATTTTCTTGACACAAGTACATTGATGTAATTGATAAAAGGTTTAGCTGGCATATTTCTCCATATGTGTAACTTGGAACCGATGCAGTTTTGCAACAATAAAACAATAAAAGCTAGGTTCTGCCAGGATTTTAGTGGGTTGGCAAGTTCTAGGGCTCTCTGCAGAGTTCCTTTCCTCAATCTCTGTATATTGGTGAGCCAAAACTTCACATAGTAATAGAAAGCATTTCTTCTATGACAGCTACAACAGCAGGCAGAATTCACAATGCCCAGCAAAGAACTAGAGAGCATTCTAAACTCATGTCTGATGCATTAAGGCCAATGGGTGCAGATAGAAAACATCATTCAGTTAATTTCTCATACCATTTAGAAAAATATTAAAGCTAATTCATGGACTGAAAAAAACCACTTCAATTTCTGCAGGCAGATTCCAAGTCTGCTACATATACACTATGGTCATATCAAGACCACAGGCTGTCTTCTACACCAGAACCAGTTCCTTAACTTCCCTGGAGTCACAGAACTCCACACATGCCTCTTTTGGAGCAGTCAGCTCCCATTTGACCTTCTTGCTGGCTGGTGGTAACCAGCGGACCACCTTCAGCATGTATGGCCACTATGCCTTTACTATTCCATAAACCCAGTTAATTGTGTAACACTGTGGTGATGACCGTTGACAAAGGCAGGAAAACAAGTAAAGACAAACTTGAACACTACAATAGAGCAGGTAGATGTTGTGCAGGTCATTATCAGCGCACATATCTGTGACTGAATTCTGTACAGACTGTAAAAATGCCAGGCAGCCTACCAGTGATGACCAAGTACTCCTCACAGAAAAAGAACTGAAAAAACCCTAACCCAGTTCTCTAGAATTCACTGAAAAATGCTGACCTGTGCTCCCAGGTCGCTATGGGACCATGAAAACTGAATACAGTTTTCCAGCATCTTCTCTCTTTCTCATGTCCTTCACATTGTCACACCAGCTTCTCAGTGTCTTTGTCCTGTCTTTGTCCTCAAGTGTAATTTGGGAGCCCCCATATTCAAGGCAGCTGAGCACCAGCCGCAGGCAGAGCACAGCTGAGTGGAGGAGGGATGTTGAGCAAATCCATAACATGAATAGGAAGAACCTACTGATGAAACTTTTGTCTAGGTGACTGTGTTCTGTCAGACTTATTCAGACTCAGTTAAAAAAGAAGAGCTCAACATTTCTACTTCTATGGCAAGTTGTGTCCTTACTACTCATTTGCTTCAGCCACAGAGGGTGCAAGACATTTGCCTGTTCAGTGGTTTATCAAACAGGTTGCCCCTCTGATTGGGTTTACTAGATTACACAGCTCCCTAGAAAGCATCTCTGCTAGTCATCATTTAAAAAAAATTATATCTACATAAATTTTGCCTGTTTGTATTTTGAATTGAAGATCACTTGCAACTCCAATAGTTTCTGTCAGTCACAGAATGAACCAGTAACAAAAGTGTTGTTAAAAACAGTGATAATCTCTTAGTTTTGAAAATCCCAATAAGGTGTTAACAGCATTGTAATGATGAAAACACACAGTTATTCTTATTTAAATAATTTAATCTGCCTTAGTTTTAAACAAAATGGTTAATATTAATTGACCTGTCACAGCAAATCCGGTGGAGAGCCACAAATTTGATAAGGGGACTTGAGCATGTCCCCTAAAAAACCAGCCTGAGAAAGGTGGGGCTGTTCAGCCTGGAGAAGGGAAGGTTGCATGGAGACCTCACAGCAACTGTCCAGTATCTGCAGGGGCCTGCAGGGAAGCTGGAGAGGGACTCTTGATCAGGAACTGTAGTGACAGCACAAGGAGTAATGGGTACAAACTGAAAGAGGGGAAATTTAGATTAGATATTAGGAAGAAATTCTTTACTGTGAGGGTGGTGAGGCACTGGAGCAGGTTTCCCAGAGAAGCTGTGGACACCCCAACCCTGTCAGTGTTCAAAGCCAGGTGGAATAACCTGGTCTAGTGGGAGATGTCCCTTCCCAGGAGGTTTGGAACTGGATGATCTTTAAGCTCTCTTCCAACCCAAACCATCCAGTGATTCCATGATTCTAATATCTATTTCAAGAAATTTATTTAACTTCTCCAAACCAGTAAGTCAGTCAGTTTTAGCAAAACACGTCGACAAGGTAGTCAGCTAAGGATGAGTCAAATATCTGCTAGTCATAGTTGTATCGTGTGACATTCCTGAGAACACACCAGCTACCAAGAATGTATTGTGCTTTGTACCAAATCTACTTCCCCATACAGACGACTACAATGCATTCAGAAGCTAACATGCTGAAGACAATGTCAAATGTAATGAACTTCCAGAATTTCTACTTGCCTAGAAAATTAAGCAAATAGTTAGAGTCCATACTCATGGTTAGAAAAGGTTTTATCTTCTGTGAATCAAGAAACAGAACACCTAAGGAAAAAATTAAACCTGGCATCTACTTGAAGTTAATAAAATCCTTTTTAATCACACTACATTGATTTTGATACTGTTATTTATGTGGAATCAATATTAAGCATAGAGAAGAATGTTTAAGACAGTAAGATTTTAAAATAAAGAGTGCCTTCTTTCGAATCATGACACTCTGATAAAATTTTAAAATGAACTTTTTCTAAGTATTTAATGGAAGCTGAACCACATTTTAGTTTTCATTGTGGCCTATGAATTTAAGTATCCATTTTCCTGGGATACTTACACAGGGACTTCAACGTGTAGGAAGCTGCAGTTTTGTGGTTGTCTCTCAAAAGCAAACGTTGTGCAATTCATATCTCAGCATGTATTCTGGATTATCTACTCATACCCGAAGAAGCCTGCTGTAGCTCCAAGAGCATCCCCCTAACCCTGCCTCCACTGCAGTTTAGCTCTGCTTTACTGTCACTGGCTGGGGGAGGGAGACAGGAAAGAGATCCACATCTCTCAAATCTCAGCCCCTTTGCCCCCTAACATTGCCAAGGGTTGGCTCAGCAGCTCCAGGACCTTCCTAAATGCAGGCATTTTTGGCCTGCCCATAGTGCAGTCTAGAGAGGTAAACAGCCTCCTTCATCTTGAGAGAGGCAGGGAAATAAGAATACCACTGCATACCACATTATTTTTCTAGAGCCCACGGTAACTTTCATCACACAGAGCAAAACCAAAAATCTTCTAGAAAAAGATTACGTTAGAAAATAGGGAGGAAAGACGTCTGCCTGAGACTTTATACCTTCCTTCTTTGGTTCTGTGTGATCTATCATATTCTAATCTTGTTTTCCTCATCCAGTACTGCTATTGTACAGATGAGCCCCACAGCAAAGAAAATTACCTCCACGGTTTTCTTGGACAATAGAAGTTAAAGAAACTGCACTGGAGCAGAGTAAAGACCCACCTAGCCTCTTTTAAAAAGTGGCTGGATTAAGAAAGTTATAGAATAGCACAAGCTTATTTCTCCCAGACACCAGTCCTTTGAAGTTTTTTGACTTCCTGACTCGATATTCATGCAACATTGTCTTTAACAACTCTCAAAGGACTGACCAATAAACATAAGGGGATTCTGCCTTTATAAACCAGCATAACACAGCATCCTGATCTGACAGAATACCTGGAAAATTTAGTCTTGCCGAGTATCTTAGGATTTCTCAATATTTTGCTTTCTTTTCTCTATGTTATTTTTTAATAATTTCTATTGAACAGTTTAATTTTGCATCTGCATAAAAACTAAGCCACTAGCAGCACATGACAAAGAAAAAAAAAGGCTGCAAATTCATTGCCAGCCGATCACATTGTGGTTGGTTGGTCCCAGCTAGCAGCCAGGCACCCACACAGCCTACACAGCTTCTTACTCACTCCCCACAAGTAAGAAAGGACAAAAATAGGAAGAACAAGAGCAAAAAAACTCATGTCGTCACAGGCAAACAGACTCAACACTGGGAATTTAACTCAGTATAAAACATTAATTACTGAATTGAGGATTGTGAGATGAAGAAAGAAACATTTAAACACCTGTCATTATGCCTGCAGGTTATGCTCAGTCCCTTCCATGGGGCAACAGGCAGTGCCGTAGGTTGGGGTCAGGGCACAGCGTGTTCTCTCTGCCTCTTGTTTCTCGCTCTTTCCTGCTGCTCCTTCTTCTGTACTTGTTTCCTCTGCTCCAACATGAGACCTCCACAGGCTGCATCCCCTTCAGGTGTGCCTTCAGGCTCTACCATGGACCTATTCTCTGGTCTTTCTCTTTCTTTCTCTTCCTTTCTCTTGGCCTTAATCACCATTTTTGAAATGTATTTTCACAGAGGCACCACACATTTGGCTGATGGGCTCAGCTGGGTCCTGTGGTGGCTTGCTGTGGGGCCAGCTGGAACCATCTGTGTCAGAAAAATGCAGTGTCCCTGAGGAAAAATATCCAAAAAAATAACCACCAAAATTTTAAAATTATTGAGTCAGCTATCCACACAGAAATAAAGCTGATAAAGATAAAAGTTACAATGAACTATAAGTCTATTTGATTTATTAAAAAATAGAGATTGTGGGGTTCCCACAATCTATATTTTCAGTAATTTTGCCTCATATTTCTATAGTAAATTTTATTTAATTCTTGAAATCACAGAACGGTTGAGGTTGGAAATGGCCTCTGGGAGTCATGTGGTCCAACTTGCCTGCTCAAGCAGGATCACCTGGAGCAGGCTGCCCAGAACCTTGTACAGACATCTTTTAAGTAACTCCAAGGATAGAGACCCCACAGCCTCTTAGGGCATCCATGCCGGTGCCCAGCATTTCAGATTACTCAGAGATATTCATTTTGTTCTCCTCACTTATAATTTTACCCCTTTCAAAAATTTCTAGAATTTCAAAAAAAATTTAATTGATTTAATTAATTTAACTAATGTGATCTATTTCTATTCATTGTATCTGCAATAGCAAATATTTTCATCTCTGCAAATCAGAATCTGACATTCTGTGGGCCAACAATAAATCTACACTTCTACCCACTTGGTTATCTTTCAGCTCTCATTCCACCAATTGCCTTGAAATGACACCTTTCCTTTTTTTTGTTTTAGTCAGCATCCCTTCACGTCACTTCATATTTGAAGTGCTCAGTCCTCTACAAGGAGTGCACTTGCAAACTCTTCCTAAGAAATGTATTATGTTTTTAAACTTTTGATAGACCATTATGCGACATTTTCTAGCATCTGCAAGCCTCTGAAGAGTTAGGTGCAATGACATATCCTGTGGTCCTACATGGCATACAACATTCTGACTGGCAGCAAAATGTCAGCTACTTCTACACATTTTGGATTTGTATCAATAGCTGTTCACGAACACCACCAATTCTTTTTGACCTTTTAATTTAGTTCCTTGTGGCTGGCTTCCTGGAAACTATATGTATTTTTAATCCAAGTACTTCAAAAGGGTTTACAGCCATGAGTTTAACATGATAAACTTTATATTGGCATATCACATTATCTTAACTGTGTTACATTAGGAATCAGGAGAAATATTTCCTATGTTATAGACATTATTTTCAATATGCAGGGGATAGGATGATTTGGCAATGTTAGCTAGAAAAAATAGACAGAAGGCGATGTACTTTAATGGGGCTTCCACTCGTGAAAAAAGGAAAGTCTTCTGAACAGAGCATATATTAATTTTACACAATCTGTCTGTCTATCTCTTAAAGTCACTGAAAGAAACATACTGAAACACAATGGTTCCTTGATACTATGTCAAACAAATTTGAATATGTTTTGCAGTCTTTTCTCCAATTTTAGTGTAAAAACAGGTATTTATTGAGGTCATATCTTTGTTTAGGGAATCCCTTGAGAGAAAATCACGCCTAGTTAATTCAGTCTTGGACAGGGCTTTTTTTTCTGGTATGGCAGCTTTGAAGCTAAGAGGTCTTTATATCAAAAGTTCTGAACTTCATCATTAACTTTATCTTCCTGTGTTAGGCTAAGAGTCCCAGGTAATCCTCACCAAAATTATGGAAACATTCTCACTAATACAATCGTTTTCTCTTCCCCTTAGTCACATATTGTAAATTATGCAAATGAACAAAAAGAAACAGTAGTGGATTTAATGATAGCATCCTTCACAGCAATCAGCCATATAATAGTACAGCTTTTTAGGCATGGAAATTTAAAATGTACAAAACACAAAAGACTAATTATAAAGAAAAAAAATGAAACAAAATTGCATGAACACATATTTCATCAAAATATTTCAGCAAATTCTGGTGTATATGTGTGATGCCAGCTATATGGGACTGACTGCCAAATTCCCTGCTCTGTACATATAAAGATGTGACAAGAAAAAAGCAAACTATGATTTGATATTTCTTGGATCTTTTAAATTCATTTCATCATACTAGCACTCACTTTCATCAATTTGGATTATTAAACAGATAACATACCAGTATCTGATGCATCATAAATACCCGACCTGTTAATAGCTGATCTAAAGCAGGCAGTCTAGGCCTCAGGACATACAGAACAAATTACTGAAGGTCCATTTTGTGGATTGAAGTTGGGGATCAATACTTTGGAACAAGTCTAATACCCTCTAACACAACAAAAAAATTGAAAGTCTGACGTGCTTCTCAGCTGCTTTTGGAGGAACTGGATTGTTGTTGCTCAAAGGTTACTACAGTCCCGTACTGGCTTTTATCATGACATCTTCACTTGTCAGGAAAATAATGGTGTTTCCATGACTCAGTATAGAATCTTTAGATAGTAACTATCTAATAACATGCTTTTCCACACACTATCTCCTCGGGGAAACACAGACAGTTGTGAGCCTCCTCACCTCAAAGATGATTTGTGTTTTAAAGTAGAAAACTGAATAGAATATTATCAACTGCTGCTACATATTCTGGGATATTTTTATACCCTGGACTACTGACTGGATTATTCTAATAATCTCTTATCCTATACAGCTCAAAGCTGAAGGGAAATTGACTACATTATCACAGTATTAAGGCTTTGGCACAAAACAACAGGACACATTCAACTTCCTAAGAATGCAGTGCAGTGTATTACCTGTTTTAAATGAAATAATTACTGTCTCATAAATAAGTACTAGTGTCAGCTCATCAAAATTCAACACACACAGATAACATTATTGTAAGAAAATTAAAAATAAGTATGACAGAAAAAGTTAAAAGACAGTTTTCTAGACGTTCCTTTCAAAACATTAAAATACTACGTTTAAATTACTGATAAGGCTTTTAATTGCAGATGGGCATTTAAACACTCATATTGACATGGTTTCCCCTTTTTCTGAAGCAAATTTTCCCAGTCTGGTACACTGTTTAACTAATCTTAGCAGCACTAGACACAGCAAGCCAATATGTATTTATGGCTTGCAAGATGTCCAGGTAGTGGAATGATAGAATTATTCAGTAGGAAATAAAAGTATCACATTTAAAATTCTGCAAAACCAACAAATTAAAAAATCAAAAATAAAAATAAATGCAAAATCATTATTTGAAAATTACCTATTCGCAATCAGGAAATTCCTTAACCTTGATTAGAATACAGATCTCATGTCTTGCAGAGACTGGTTTTGAAAATGATGGCAAATGCATGCATCCTGCTTACTCACTGCAGGCATTACTCAAGTAAGAGGGTATTCACAATTTTGAATCATGCAGTTGTCACCATAGCAACATGTCTATCTTTAAAACAAACATCATTCTTACAGTGTTTACATTTATCAAAAAACCTGATATCTACAAACCTAATCTTACATGACAGCATCTTTTCTCTACCCTCCATATTTGCTGTTCAAATCTTTTATTTAACATGGACCCAAAGACTATCTTGGTACATATATCTTGCCTATAGCAAGCCCTAGTTGCTTTCAGAACATAAAATATATTATTTTACTCTTGTAGCACTGGGACCATGCCAGACCCTTGTGGGCCAGCATATTTGGTCAGCCTTTCTCATTAAGATTGTTCTGAAGGAAAGTAGCTGTTCTTCTCCTCTCCAATAACAAGTCGTTACAAGGATGTCTTAAGCATGCACCTAATCTGAAGTCCCAAACAGGGCTCTAACCTTCCAGCTGACATCTTCATGAGCCCCTTTTCATGGTGTTTCATCTGTTTTCAAATAAAGCTTTGCTCAGAGAGCCCACCAAAGTAGCTGCCCACAAAACAGCTAAATACAGAGAGCTGATGAAGTCCAGATTTGAAAAGCAAATCCAAGCAACTTAGGAAAATAAATCAAAAATGAGATTATTTACTTTTAAAATCACGATCTCCATAATATATATCTTGCATTTGTTGGTTGTTATTTTCAATTACTTAGCTTCTTCCACAAACACATCAGTCTCACAAAGCAAGAAATACCTTTCCACATTCTGATTCAGATGTCTTTCCTCTCCCTTAAGTTACAATATACTCCCAATACTCTCAGATTCTTTTCGTTTGCATCGCATTCTTTCACAGCCTGATCTGATGAAGGACCACTTCTTAGCCCTTTTTTTTTCTTTGTTTTCAATGTTTTTGCTGGTTTGTCAGCAGAAAAAACGTCAAAATACATATGTTCTTACCAAGATAAATTATATTCTACTTTCAGTTGTAAAATAAACCTTAAATGGAAATCAAAAAGCAAGGACCAGCAGGAAAAAGTATCTGGGGAAAAAAAAAAAAGAGAAATTTTTCATTTTGAAAGTACTAGAATTATCTTTTTCAGGCAAATAAAATATAGATACACATATTTGTATGTGTAATCTATGTAATTTAGTTACTACCTACTTCTTTGCACAATTTTGTGAAAGGTATTAGCCTTCACAACTTAATTTTCCTGTTTCTTATCAGCCTTTTTAATTTTAAATGGGGGAACTGCTTACATTTTTAATTAGAGTAAATGAAAAAAGGAAATCTTAAACAGTCTGAATAAGTACTTCCTCCTTGCTCTCTTGCCAGATCAGCATGTCAAACTATCAAGGTTCTAAAGTTCTATAGGAGCCTGCTAGTTTTTAATACATTTCCAATCATTTTTTTTGTCCTTTTGAAGTTATGTTTACAGTCCGTAATATCTCCATGAAGCAAACTGGTCAAGCTAGCAAATATGGTCAACAATGATGCAATATTAGCAAAATATTTCCATTCTATATCACTTTAATATATTTATTGTGGTATCCTAACATTTTAAAAATGTTTTCTGAAAATAACTTTACACTTGAAAGTCATCTTTTGTTGATATACTGTAAGAAACAGAGTCATAAAAGTGAGCTAGTGGGTAAAACGTTAAAGAGGAAATAAACCAAATATATTCATAGCACATTTCATCTTCTCAGAGAAAATCAAATTGTCCTGACAAAACATGAAACATGCCAAGAAAAGAATTATTGCATTAACACAGTTCATCAATATCTGGCCTTTAGAGGTCATTACAAGAAATTGAATAGAAAGTTAAGGTAATTTTGTAGAATTAAATTCTCCTTTTCCAAAATATGAGCAACCACATACCAGTGATTTACAAATGTTTAATTTCACAGGCTATAAATCTCAGAGTAAATTGCTCTGCATTGCTTTTGACACAAGTACTGAGACATAATACTGAGTTTTTTGATTACTGATGATGAACCATCTTTAGACCGTGAGCAACATTTTATTTGCATCAGTTACACTGAAAGCTTAAATCTACATCAGAAATTGGATGCAAGAGCTACTCTGATTTCCTGAGTGTCAATAATTTACAAATACATGACAGAAAGTCATATTAAAAAGTTTTAAATTATGATGGTGTTCATCCAAACATGCACGAAAAGATAAAGAGAACTTTAAAGCTACTTATGCTGTCTTTATGTCATATAAACATCCTGCATATAATGAAGGTTTACATAATAAGACATTTAGCAATCTTACAGAACCTTTCTGTAGTTATTATTTCACTATGTCTCTTAGTCCACTGTATCTCAGGTCCATTTGACTGAACCGTAATTCCACGGAGCGAAACCATTTCAGATGACCACTCAGTCATGTCTGCAAGATCCCTGTCTCCTACTATGCTTGCACAGAAAACCTCGGTCTTCTGTATTCTGTTGGCCTTCCTGTCGATGCTTTAACCTGCATGCAAAAATTGTACTTTACCACATTTTGTTAATCTGTACCACATGCCAACCTGTTACAAGCACTTGCTGTAGCAGATCAACACCTTCAGAACAATATTTTGACATCCATTTAGACATGAAAAGGTTTCACCACCAACAGTGACTTAGGGTGTTGAGATTCTGTGAGAGACAAGAGACTTGGAATCTTCAAAGGAAGACAGACATTGAACTCCACAGGAGGTAATTGTCATTGATTTTGCCCAAAAGTTCTGTTTCAGGCTGTAAGGCTCTGGTATACCAGAAAGGGTGAGAGTAAAGCCTTACGAACAAGATCTACACATGTGTTGGCAGGATTTTTTAGGTGCTGAATCAGTTAGAAATTATGAGAGTCTTAAGCCTACTGTGGATATGTCACCACAGACCTTTCCACAGAAATAGCAAGGAGTTTTATTCCATGTCTCCTAAAATGCTTTTGAAGTTCCTTTAATTTTTTGTGATAGTTCAATACATTTGGTCATCTTCTTGCATTCCAGCCACTTGGGAAATTTGACCTGAATTCCCACAACATTTCAACTACTCTGAAACATCATTTTTTCAAGAGATNAAAGTATTCACACATCATCAACTTCCCATGCAGAAATATTAACCATGTAGACCAGAACAGGAATAGATGCCTTTCCTTTCATTACCTGATTAGCCACAGAGGAGTGCTAAATGAGTGAGATGTGTCTTTCCCAGAGGTTTGGTGGATGACATTTCTGAGAATAGTGTGGAGAATTGTGGAGAGTGTACTCAAAACCTCATTATATTTTGTACTGGATGGATTCTCTATCCCTTCCAATAAATGCCAGGTTTAAAAGCCCCAGTGTTCTTTTCCAAACGTTTATCTTTGAACATGTGTAACCCAAACACATGGGTATGCATCACAAGGTAGCCTCAGAAATTTGCTGTGATATAAAGATTATGTCTTAAAAATGTGTATGGTTTGCTTCCTTATCAGTCTGCCTGCTCATTAAGTAGCAACGATTTTGGGATAGAAAGAGGATATTTTGATTAAAAAAGTTATTGTCTTATGGAAGGATTTGGATTTCATATATTCATGGCCAAATAGTCTATTTTCCTAAACTTCACCAAATTTATTTTCCTGTCTGTGGTTTATTTTTAAATTCAGATTATATTTGAGATTAGAGAAGAAATTGAATATTATTTTTAAATGAATGGAAAATATGCTGTGAACATTCTTCATCAATGCACATAAGTAAAAAGAATATATATGCACTGAGAGATACAATTTTGTAAATTCATATCATCTACAGGATCTTGATCTTTTAGGGAAAAACAAATCTTACATTTAGTACAAAGAAGTTGGGAGTCAGACATTAAAGACCAAAACAATGGGTAAGTGATATCATAAGTGAATAGATATTTTTAATTTGGTAATAGCTCTGTTAAATCAACCTGCTAAACTGAGTCCTTCCTAGCACTGTCCCACATAAAGCAGGCCACCCGTTCTCACAACCCAGTGGGTTACTCAGCCTGCACAGTGTGACTGTGATCGTGACCGGTGTCCTCAGGGTTACATAACACTTAGGCTTTAGCTCCTGTGTTTCTCTACTTTATTAGAAATTACCACAAATACTAAGAAAACCACCATTATTAAGTATACCTACGATTAATGAAGTAAAAAAAAAAAAACAAACAAAACCTCTCAATCTATTACCAATTATTAGACGTCCTCAATAACACAGGAACAATAAATAACAGCAACACTCAGTAATAGCATCAACCAGCACACCTATAACAGTACAGGTTACTACAATCTTACCACCATCAAATTTTTATCGGTAGTCTGAGAGCAGATATACTCAAAATAAACTACTTTTATGTATGTATATGGAACCAGGCACAGTAAATAGAATCCAGATGGGGACCAAAGCATCTCAAAGGGAAGGACAAACCAAACTGATCCCAAAAGTGGACCCAGAGGACGACAAATAAATAAAATCATCTCACTTTGAAGTGATCTGAGTCACAGAGTTTGGAGTCAGACAGGCACCATAGCGAGAGTCCAGAATCTCAGAAGAGAAGTCATGCAGAGAGCTCAGCCTGTTGGAGAGAAGGAAAACTGCACACATCAGGAGAAGTTCTCAGAAAAGCTCTGTTCTGAATAAAAAAGTGGTCATTTTTATATCATAGAGATATAAGAGGGTTTAGGACACCACCATTTAATAGATCCAAATGATCCAATAGACCTTGCTAATTTAACTTGGGCCATCCAACAGATAATTATTTATTGTTTCTAACCTCTTGGACAAGTTTTTGAATTTCCAGACTGTTTTTCTGGTTTTGCAGTTTAGAATAGCTGATGTCAGCTGCTGGTTCTTACTTTCTTAGGACATTTTTACCTTTTCAGGTGATAAGTAGCCATTACGCTTCTTATCCATGGTGTCTCATAATGTGCCCAGTTTCCAGGCAGATAATTGATAGAAACTGACAAACAAGACTAAATTGTTGGTGAAGATCAAATGGGTTAGAATCAAACTTAGCTTTCTCACAGCTGTGTTCACTCTGCCTTGTTTGGTAGAGTAAATGCAGCATATCTTACTTCTTAATTGAAGTCAGCAGATATGTCACTGAATACAGAAAAGGACACAGTTGTTGAATAATAAAGTCTCTGTCTTATAATCACTTTTCACAGTAGTGACACATGTTAAGCACAGAAGCAGAACTTAAAGGGGTTTCTAGTGAAAGTCAGCCATGAAGGGCGCTGAACTTCAAGGGTGCGATTGCAAACTCAAAGGCAGTGCATACAGGACTCAGGCATAGTCTGGGACTTTTAGATCAGAACCCAAAGCAAAACCTGGCTGGCTTTTGATATTTCTCTTTCATCTGTGCCTCTTATTTGCAGCTGCTCATATAAATGAGTGCACTAAGAGAGTGTTTCTCAGCATGGAAATCTTCCAGGTAGGCCATACTATACAATCCTCCTTCTCAGCAGCAAGTTCCCATTACAGAAAATGCAACAGTGGAAAATGAAAAACTGCCTTCTAGAAAAGGACTAATACATAAAAGAACAACCAGTAAAACTAGAAAAAGTCAGCTGTGCTGAAAGAATGAGACCATATCAGGGAAATGGCCAGCAATAAATCAATAACAGGGGCTGCAAATGGAATTAAAAGTGCAGCCCTCTATGCGATCTGTCAACAACCAGACAGCCAAATTTGGCAGCTTAGACCAGATGACCCACTGTAGTCTCTTCCAACCTTACCCATTCTGTGATTCTGTGATTCAGCAGCTACTAAGATTCTTATTTGCAAGCAGAAAAACCAAGCATAACTTGAGCCCAAAAGAGGTACTTTGGGCGTAGCAAATGAACAAAAATAAATTACTGCTTAAGATGTGAAAAGTTCATTATTACTGTCCACTAATTACAGACAGAGAAGGAAAGCATCTGTTTTCATATAACCTTACCAGAAGGTTTTCTTTTGTAAGCGCTGGGAGGGGGGAATCAATTGAGCATTTGAAGATGCCAAAATGGCTGTAGCTGTTACAAGTACAGCTGTATTACTTGCAGATAAAGCCCCTTAATTCCCTTAATAACTAATTTCCCTTAAATGATTCAGAGAAAAGCAGAATTTAGGGAAGAAAAACAATACTTATTACAGATGACATGGGGTTAGAGACTCAGCAAAATTCTAGTAGAAGTGCTGTGGAAGTAAAAATAGGGTTTTGTTCTCTGCAAACCTACCAAGCAAAAAATCAATGGAGAAATACCATGCCAATGCAGTTTCCCTCATACAATTATATATTTCGAGGATATTTTCACTGTTCTAAAATAACAATTCTTATATTTCCTAAATAAACACTCTTAGGCCATGTGGTCTGATCAATTCTTCTCACAGTTTCAAAGAAAACTACTTCCAAAACCCTGCCTTTTTCTATTAGTCTGACATTTATCAATATTACTGTGTATCTACAGATAAAGGGCATGCATGTACTCATATCTGCCTCCATACTAAAAAAAACTGTCAGGTGTGTCATGTAAAAGAAAACAAAAAGCTCAAATATTCATAATTCACTGCTTATAATCCATAAGAATGGTGCCGTCATGCTCTTTATGTAAGAAAGAAAATTTTATTACAAATGAAATATTTTTCCCTAACTGTGAAGACAACCAAAACAATTGATGTTGCATCTTATTTTCAGCAGATGAAAGAAAATAGGTAAGCCATTTGAACTCATTTCCTGCAGTGCCTGAAGGGGGTTTTTTGCCAGACGCTTTAGAGACTTTTTGCTTGTGCAGCAAAGGATGGACTTCTCTTCCAGCTAAATTTTGGTATTAAAATCCTAGGAAGAAACTGGGATTTTTTTTTTTTTTTGCATGCCCTAGTTCTTAAAGGTTTTGGTGAAAGGGGCAGGAGAGGGAATTTCATATTTGGTATTGAACTCATCCAAGTAGCAAATGTAAAGAATTACAATGTTCTTGAATTCATCCAGAAACTTTCATATGCCTATTTTACCACTTACTAGAAAGCCTGTCAAATTTAAAACTAATTGAAATCAGCCTTGCTACAAACAGAGCTGAGTGGAAAAACACTGTTTAATTGTTAATCTGGTGTTTATTCAGACACTTTGGAGTTTCTACTTCCAATAGCTTTTCATTTCAACAAACAAACAAACAAAAAAAA
>VZRQ01009123.1:1386-32645 GCA_013397975.1 Machaerirhynchus nigripectus | reverse complement strand
AAAAAAAAAAAAAACCCACCAAAGACAACAAAAAAAATCTTTTCTATATTTTGCTGCATTTTACCATTTTCCAAGATGGCAACTTTGTCATTAACTTCTGTATTTCAGTAAGCATAATAAATTTAATAACAAATACATTTTTGTGTGTAAAAGGCTATGGATTTGATCCACCATATTTTAATTTAAAAAGAGATCATGAGAATCTAAGTCAATTGTCAAAGGAATCTGGCAATCACTCAAGTAAATATTCTGTTTCCCTAACACAGTTGATCTCAAAACAGTGAGGCAAAGCCACTCATGCCAGTAAGCTTATTTTTTTCTCCTCCAGGGGAGGAATAACTAAAAAGTGTTTTCCAACACAATAACTTTGACTGACCCTGTAAAGTTAGGATTCATCCCTACAGACTTTGGTTTTCCTTTTTCATTTAGTTACATACAAAACTGAGGGATATTTGCTTTTCATATGCTTATCAGATCTGAGCATCACACTGGAACTCAGTGATGCCGACCATAACAAAAAAATGCCCATCTCCCTGTTGTTCTTGTAAGCCTATAAACCCTTTAAAACACAGTCCATCAACATACCTCAAATGAAATAAATCAGGTATTTCTACTGAATGTTGCTGCTGGTCAAAATTCACCATCCTTCCTGTGAGAAAGAAAGGAGCAAGATTATACATGGAAAAGCAGAAAAAAAAATCAGAAAGATGGAGAATAAAGAGGCAAAAGAAAAAAAGGTATTTTATCACACTGAAAGAAGGTGATATTTAGTGGTGAAAAGAAACTGCCTTGGCTAAACATTTTGTCTGTATCAAAAATTTGGTAATGAAACTATAGGATTTTAACCATTATTTTTATTTAAAAGAACCAGTTTATGAGCACACAGTGATTGTTACTAGAAGTTTTTAACACGTCAACAGCTGCTGTCCGTACTTTTTTTCAAGGAAGATGTTACCATGCCGTGGATGCAGGTGAAGAAACAGCACACCCATTATTTCATACCACCACCAACAAATAGTCATTCTTATGACTAATAACGTTCTTTAACCCCACACTGAAAACCTTCTTACACTGCATGCAGACTCAGAGTGTTCACACAACAGACGAAAATTCAGATTTTCACTGAAAGAGCAATTCCTTTCCTGTCCAGGAAACTGGACGTGACTGCTGCCTCTCAACTGCCTCTGTATTTCCAAATGGCACCGTGGAGAAGATGGCACAATTGTGACTGTTCCTGAGCTGCCTTCACTATTCAGTATGCAATCAGATTTTACCAAAACCTGCAGTGGAGACTAACAAGATTAACCACTTCCAAAGACATAGAAAAACAATTTTTTTAAAAAAAACACTTTTCTTCAATTCTCCAAATGAGTAAGTGGACAAAAAAAGAATAACTACAACACTATAGAATAAAAAAAATTAACCTATTAAAATAAGGTAATAAAATATATTTCATTACCTTAAAATAATAACACACCAAAGGAACAACAAAAACATAAAGAAATTATAATTATGGGCAAGTTGCCAACATATAACTTACACAATCATAGTTTTCTACTAGAAGGCTAGTCTTCAATCATACAGATTATCTTAAATTTGGATTAAGCAAAAATCAAGAGTGGAAGGGAATTTTTTTTTTGGTGTAACTACAACAGCCAATGAGCTAGCACAAAATGTGAAGATAAATAACAGCAAAGGTTCAGGATGCATCAAAGAACTTTATATAAGTGTACATAAAAAAAGGTCATTTCACTTTTCAAAGATGAATGGAACTTTAAAGAGAAAATAGAGAAAGTGTTAAGATGCAAATTATTACTTTTTTTCCCTTTTTTTTTTTTCCCTGCAAGGCAGTGAATTGCAGCCTGGGCTTTTGTAAACAAAAGTCAGGCTTACAATAACGACAGCTGAGTACTTGGGAAACATTGACATCACACCTATGAATGTTTTTGAAAGGTTACAGAACATTACACTTTATAAGGTTTCAAAACCAGACAACATAAAATGAAGAGTGCTAAATGCCAGAGAGGCTATATGGACATTAGCAGATATTTCATTACATACTAGGTGTGGGAGATCTTTAGTAGTGAGATCTCCAAGGAGTAGTAAGAAGATACCATTTGCCTTTGATTCATCTCTCCTCTTAACCTTTCTGCTCCAAAAAATGAGACAGGATTTTAGCCAGCCTGTATTGGTTAGCCAGTCAGTTTTAAGCTCAATTCAAAATCACAGTTGAGAGAACAAAGAAAAAGCTGGGGAAAACTTAACTTGATTTATAACCAAAACTAATTCCACAAAATTCCATACTAATCATGTATAACCATACCAGCATTTAAAACAAGCAATTATATACACATTTTTTGGTTACATGGCATGCAAATTGTCATTATTTTTACTTTGTGAATTAGGTAAGCACTTTGCAAATGTCCACTTCTACATTTCCTAACAAAACCAGAGTTTTCTAACTAAAAAAGAAAACCAATAAAATGAACAAACAAACAAACAAATATCCTGTTTGATGAAGGTTTAAAGGAAAAATTAACATTTCAGGATGCCTCAAGGAAACCAAGTATATTCGGCCTGTCTTTAAAGCATGGATAGCCCAACACTACCGTACCCAGGATGGAGTATTTCAGAAACATGAGCAAGCACATAAGTAGCTGGATGTTGATGTATTTTCCTGTATCTAAAGAATTAGAGGACTTCTGTATGACACAGTTTTCAAGTTGACATAGATATTACTAAGCCAGAAAATGGTATTTGCTGTGTCTGCAGAAACATCAGGGGTCTAAAATCGTTTTTTCTCTACCTGTCTCTGGGATACCACCTGGGATAACATGAACTTCTTTTATGCTTTTGTGCTTCTTTATGAGCACCAGCTGAGCTGGCTGGATTTTATAAATCATCAGCTGACAGCAACCTTCCACTTTGATCCTGTGCTGGCAAAAGTGTGCCTGAGTGTTTTCCAGGATAAAGCAATTTTCTAGTTTAACAGCAACAAAGATGTGTCTAGCTGCAGTCAAGTCTACACAGGGGAGAACTGCTGAAACTGCCTCACAAGCGAAAGCAGAAGAAACACGCGTGACTGCTTTAAACAAGTCTCAGCAGACAAACCAACCCACTTACTAAAGACAAGGAAAGGTTACCGAGGAGTAACCTTCAGGCTGATGAAGAGATTTAAGTGTGTTTCTTAGAGTTACAGCTAATCAGGGAAGCTTTTCCAAAGGCAGTTTGAAATAAAGGAAAGGTGTCAGAGACAGGACAGTCAAAATGCCTGCCTGCCCCATCATCTCAAAATTACAGAAGCAGAGGAAACATATCAAAGTGTGACATGGATTTCTCTGAAGTCAGGAGAAAGAGAAATAAAAGAACACATGTAAATGCAAAAATAATGAGTTACAATGAGAGGTTAACCTGATTTTATACCTTTAAACTGGCCAAAATGGGTTTGTTTGTTTTTCTCTGGGCTTATTTGTTCTTTAGGAATGAGAAAAAAAACCTGCCTTTTACAGAACTGTCAGATCAGGATGCACAAGAAGAAAATTACTAAGAAAATTATTAACTCCTCCGTATTTTATTTGCAAAGAACAGGAGTAATCTGTTTTTAAATTAAACTTCCACTTTAAAGAAAGGGGAAAGAAGATGACAAACATGCCATAAAGACATTTAGCGTTCAGTACTAACTTACACAATTCAGCTGTGAATTCTCTCAATATAGTCATCCTTGTGTTATCAAACCACAAAACAACAGAGAATTCATTTACTTCAGAACATTAACACAACACAGGCTGTAAGCTAATGTAGGCTGCCTTCAGGACAGCAAGAAAACCGTGCAGTTCATCCTCTTACGCAAAAGCAAGAGTAGGAATGAAGGCTGATAGGGCTGATACTCTGAGGGCACAAAGCTAGCTAATAAATGACCTGCAGAGAGTGTGGGCTGCATCACCCCGCAGTCCTACTGAAGTCAAAGAGGGCATCCATTACGGATCGGGACCTGAGCCTGCCATATGGCTTTGAGACACTGATTACAGCCAGGATTTTCTCTCTTTGTCAATGCACATCATTTCTTTACCACAGTTACAGTGACGAGGATTTCCTCAGTAAATGTGCCTGTTGCTCGTAGCAAAAACTTCTAATAGTTACATACATACATATACATATATACACATACATATATATGTATGTATGTATGTATATATATATATATATATGAGAAATTACAGTGGAAGAATTGTTTCTGTTTCAATTGCCTATTTCCTCATAAAATGTTTTCAAAACATAATCTATAATTAGAATGGGGAAAGAGATAGTGTAAAGTGATGAATGAAAAAGTAAACAGATTTGCTTTTTCAGTAGATTTAAGAGCATGTTAAACACAGGATGAAATGGTCCAATGGTCCACACATTCAAAACAGTATTAAGAAACAAGGCAGAAACATTTGATAGTTTCATGTCCTGAAAGATCCTAAGGAAGAAAACAAAGTCCATTGTTCTAAAAGCAAGTATTCAGAGATTTACATTAATTTGACTTGTTGAAATGCCATAAATTAAAGTGAAATGCTTTGTTTCCCAGTAAATACAATACTTCTTTTCACTTACGTCTAACTATATTACCAGCATATTTTCATTTATTTTCTTTTCGTTTTCTTTTACAGAGAAAGAAAGAAAAACAAAGCAAAACAAAACAAAACAAACAAACAAACAAAAAAAAACAAAAAAAAAAAAAAAAAAAAAAAAAACAAAAAACAAAACCCAAAAAACTCTATTCAGTTCCCACCTTTTTTTGGTTTCACCTCTGACTGAAAAGATCACTTTTCACAGAATCACAAAATAACCTGACTGGAAAGGACGCACAAGGATCAAGTCCATCTTCTGGTCCTGCACAGGATACCCCAAGAGTCACACCATGTGCCCAGGAGCATTGTCCAAACACTTCTTGATCTCTGTCAGGCTGGTGCTGTGACCACGTCCCTGGGGAGCCTGTTCAGTGCCCAGACACCCTCTGGGTGAAGAACCTATTCCTAATATCCAACCTGAACCTTCCCTGACACAACACTTTATTGAAAAACTAACTCTTCATGTTTTCCTTCAAGACAGATTTGATTGATATATTGTTTTGCCAAGTTTATCCTGTCCTTCTTGTGTGCACCCATGCTGAAGTCTGTGGCATTCTCAGCCTGGTTTAAAGAAGACCCAACAATTATCACCTCATACAAAGATAATTTCTGCCAAAGAAATTCAAAGTATATGCGTCATTCTTTTTTAGATGTCATAAACTTTTACAAACTATATTTCTTTCAAACCATGTCTCTTTTCCCAAATCTCTCATTTGGATCAATAAGCATCAGAAGTTCCAGGTTTAACTATTATGATTCAGTAACACATTTTATTTCTATTACTAAACACTTAGATACTCTGAAAATCAGATTGGTGGTATTCAATAAACTACTTTTACAGATTTGGTTTGGTTTGGTTTAACATATACAAAATATTTAAGTTCTTATATTCAGTGTAACTGAGAATGATGCATAATGAAAGAAAGTAGCTAGACATACCTTCATCTTCCTGAAACCTAAATGTTTATGAAATTGTCTGGTACAGGCTTTATTTTTCTTTGACAACATAACATAAAAAGCATTGTGGCAGGTAGGGAAGCAGTTTCCAAGGGCGAGAAACAAGAATGTCGTAAGAATGGCAACAAACAATTGTTAGAAATGGGAGTTTTAAAACATTAAAAATAATTAACAGATTAATTGTTTAGACTGGTTCACATACTGTATTTCAACTGTGAGCCAGTTTCTTTATATATCTTGTATTTCACTGGCATTTATAACTCAAAGCAGCCAGATCTCAAATAAAAGCTTCCCTTTGGAAAGTGGAAATTTTTTTTGAACAGTTATGAGGGAAAATTTGCAAATAAAATGGCACACTAAACATTTGTCCAAGGACACAACAAGGTCCAGAAAAAGCCATTCACCACTCTTTTCATACAGTACATAAGGGTAAATTTCACTCAGCTCTTGATATGATAAAAAGGTAATGAGGTTCTAATTATTATCTCAGGCTATATAGGACAGGGTGAAGATTTATTGATGTTCTTAGACATGACGAAGATGATCTGAGCTGCCCAGAATGTTGATACACGAGATGCCTTCTTGAATCCAGTTATTCTCTGCCAGGAAAAAAACTCCAATTTCAGTAGAGAAAAGCAGTATAATCACAGGTGAAAAATTCTAGGCCACATCCCAAAGCATATATATCACATCCTCATATTAGGAGAAGTAGAGAAAAATCCAATTACATATAGATTGTATAGTGCAGTAAGTACCTTTGCCATAATAACTAACCTTTCAATTGCATGATGGTTGTATATTTGATCTTTGCTCACAAAACAATGAATTATTTCAGATCTGAGTAGCAGGCTATAGATTTTAATTTCTTAAATTCACATAAATCCATTCTCAGCTGAGTTGACATACACTGAACTAGATGTCAGTGCATAGATGTTAACACATTCCTTCTTCTACTGGGCTTGTTTCTAAACTCACATGCATTAAATAAAAGGGGTTTTTTCTACTAAGGGCCTTGTTAACTAGGCTAGGCTCTTCAGTGCATCAAAAATATGAGCTAGCATGTTGCAGCACATTGGTTTTTCAGTCTAGGCACTTCTGACATAAAATAATATAATTTCTACATTCTCTCAATTAAGTACAAGTGGTGTACCTATCAGCATAGTAAGATTACAAGGCTTTTTATAATGCAAATGAGCTAGATCCTTTTAAACACACCACTAAAATTTTCATTGAAAGACATGACAGTGCCCAGTGAACAGAAGTCTACGGTTTTCTGCAGCCTTCCAAGAGCAGAGATTAGGACTAGAAAACCGCACATTGATAGGTTGGCTTTGACAAATTATTTCACTGGTTTAAAACCTCTTTCTGGTAAAAGGCTGCATTTTCCCTGGGGCCAAGTCTTTACTTCAAAAGGCACAGTAACACACAGTGCCTCGTACAGTGCCATGCTCAGGTCAGCAAAGTCCTCCACTTGAAACACTCTCAAGCTGTCCCTACCTCTTTTAACATCAAAATTTTCAGAGCTTTTTTCTCCTTAAACTTGGCCCCTAGACAACAGATACGTGTGCAGCCAGCTGTGCCAGAGTCCTTCAAATAACTGAATGGCAATATATGGTAATGAAGTTGTTGCAGATATTTAGCTCCTGCATATCATCCTAAAAAGGAGTCAAGAAGGTCCTCTCAGTCAATCTTGGGTGCCAGCTTTGCCTGTATACCCTATTTCTTGCTTCTCCTCCTCTCTGTTGAAAAACAATTGTAACTGGCTTTCTAATTTTGCCTGTTTCAACTGTTACGTGTTCAATTTTCTATCAGGGAGAAGTTTTCTAATCCCATAAACTTACTGACTCATCCCATAAAGCAAAATATTTTTTTATGTGTCGAAAAAAAATAAAGCTGAAAGGCTTATTAAGCGAACAAATACATTTTTAAAAATTAAGAAAAATCCAAACACCAAACATTAACTCCTTAATTGCTATGCAAAACAATATTTTGAAGTAAATCATTTCAAATATCAACATGCAAAAATAACTCTAAATTAATTTTCTTCTTCCTGTCTTATTTCTAAGGGTTTGCATGCCAAAATGCAAAAACACATTAGGCCATGGAATCTATCAGTAGGTGAGTCTCTTTCAAAATCAGGGCTTCAAACGGAGCAAATACCTTACACAAATTAAAGACAAGTGAATCAAGTGATGCCAACAGTGTGGTATTTTTGAATGCATAGCTGAAGTCAGTCTCCTTCGTTTGCTTATGGCAATAAATTGACAACCAAACTCAGGAAGAGCTAATCCTGTATACAGATCGCCGAGATTAGGGAAAAAAGCTCCCAAATATCAGAACGCTTGAATCCCAGAAAGTTTTTCCCAGGGATTTTCAAATCCCTTTTGTAAGTAAATCACACATGATGATGGATGGATAGATCAATGGATTTTATATCCATCTGCAGATCTATTAAGCAAACCACAGACCTTTAGATGTCTATCAGTATAGACAGAATTCATCTCAGACCCTTTTCCTATGAAAGAAGCCTACTACAAGAGAGACATTTGATCTTGCTTGTGTGAGACATTGTGTCCCCCCAAAAGCCAAAGAGTTAAATCATACTTAAAAGAGCATTCCAGTGAAGCTTCATGTTAATAAAGGACAACCAGGCTGTAGAGCACCCTTTCTAAAAGCTCCGCATGGCGCACTGGATACGAGTAGAGCGAAATGTACATAGCAGTGCTAAACAGCACTGCTCAAGACAGTCCATATTAGCTAACTCAGAGCTAGTTCTAGCATCAAACGTATTTTATTGTCTTGCCAAGTCCTGGCTATTTGGTAATTTAACAGCCTTAGATTTCAGCAGGCAAGGCCAAGCACCATACATTTGGTCTCAGTCTCAGATCCCTTCATAAACACAGTGACCAAAAGCAGTGTCTAGTCCTCCATTTCATCATACTACTGCCAGGATATCTCCACATTGCCGGTGAGATGCAGCTCACAAGGATTAGATTTCCCTCCATTTGAAAACCCACAATTCAGACAAACAGTCCTAGATTCTTTTCCCTGTCAAAGCTGAGGACATTCTTCCCAAACATCCCTAGCTCAGTTTTGTTCCCAATTACTCCAAGTACCTTTAACTTAGAGCAAGAGTTTTCCTACCTTCCCACCCCAGCTGACATCTCACTAGGTTCTTTTGCCCTAACTTGCTCCTCTCTAAATTTGTTCCTAAATTTTGTTCCCTTTCCTTTGCTCTCCATGAGCCTGGATGAACATAATATCACTCTATGCAGTAGGAACAGGGTCATGGTTAAGTTTCCAACCTCTCTTCACACCAGCAGTCATTTCAAAGAAAATCATTTTAGTAATACGCAGTCGCTGATAACACTAACAGACTTCCTGGAAAATACTCAGAACTAGGATAAACCTTCAGTGAACACAGTCGTTGTCAAGTCTCTCTTGAAACTGCCCATTTGTGGCACTTAAAAAGACAAATCTAGACAGATTCTTACAGTTATACCAAATGTCAGACACCTGACAAAGCCACACTGACAGAGTTCAGGTTCCCAGCTCAAAGCCTGGAGACGTTGTAGCATTTTCAGGAAAAACACCATAAATTTCTTATTTGATGTAAAGTAACAAGCAGTATTTTCCCCTGTTCTCATGACCAGAAACATTTTAGCCAGTTGGGGTTTCCAGAAAGAAAGAGGCCAAAACATTTATCTATCATAGAAACCCCACAGCCTGACTGTGGCAGACGTGTAAATTATAAGCAATCTAGAACAGTCCTGTGAGAGGTTAGACAGCTATAACAATTTACAGAGTTTGAATTCTAAACAGCAAATGCAGCAAGCTGCACGACAGAGGCCAAGCAGGCTGAAACCTGAAAGAGTTCCATAACACAGCAGGATACGGCCATTCAATGACAGGCAAAAAAAAAAGGTCCCGAGCACAGCAAAATATCTGCATCAGTAAAGTGCTCGGACTTTTCTACTCAGCCTCCTGCACAGCTGTTTCGTGAGTCACACACAATTATTGAGGCTTCCCCAGGCAGTGCCACAAGCACACCCCAGCAGAGCCTTCCACCTCACCCAGATTCTGATGCACTTTTATATGCTCTGCAGATTAGGGCTGAGACAAGACTATTATTTGTCCCAAGTGCTCAGGAGACTGTAGGCAGAAAGGCAGGCAATAACAGCCTGCCAGTAGTGGCCCCCCTGGCCTGGACACAAGGGAACAGAAGTCCATGCCCACCTTGGGCAGTCAACCTCTCTTGGCTGTCAGCTGCACCAGCCACTCTCCACTACCATGCTTTTCATCAGTCTCTTTATCAATCTTCATACTCTTTTAACAGTCTTTTCTTCTTATAACCAGCCTTTTTCCTACTGTTCAGCCTGCTTATTCCAAGGAAGCAGCTCTCAGCCCTCTTCAGTTCTTAGACAGTAAAGAAAATTAATGTCAGCTTGACATTTTAGTGATTTTCTCTTTTTTAATGATTTCTTTAGGGTTTTAAAGGACAGTAAAATGGTTGTCTTAATAGAATCCTTATTCTGGTAAAAGAAGAAATGTTGATAACAGAAAAAATATTAAATTTCACACTGCTTTCAAGGTTTTCAGCAGACTATGACAGCCCTGCAAGACACTGTATTCTTCATGCCATGCCCCCTGGGCTTTTAAAAGTAACCGAATTAGTATTTGTAAGGGCATCCCAGTTGTAAGTTTTTACTAATAAGGGTAAAGTGTTGTGGCTTACAGTGCTGCCTCTGTTAATCCTACTTAAGCACAGCAGTGCAGAAGGGATGCATTATCCAAGGGCACTGCAAAGTAACCTACAGTTACCCAATTTTTTCAGACTTATTTTCAGTATACAATTAATTACTAAGATAAGCTTCTATCAGGGGAAAAGAAGAGAGAAGCAATACACTTTACATGATTTCCTCCAGTGTGAAGTACAAATTATTTCTCACATACACTGTTACGATTGCTGTTTGATTGTTCAGTAAACACTTAAAATACTAGGTGTTATCAGGTTAACCTGATTTAGGATACATAAATCCTCCTACATTATATATAAGATAATTATATGGTATAATTAGAATGTGAGTTGTGCAGAACCATCATGAAGCACCAGAAAATTCAAGAGCATATATGGAGAATAACAGAAAGTGTTTACTAGGGGTATGGCAGTTGAGCTAACCTGAGAGCTAAACTTCTTTCTGTAGTTTACATTTCATTCTTAGTTACACAGAATATTACTTCTTCCCCATCAAATTTTATTCTTGGGTTATTAGCTAAGTCTTTCTAGTTTTTCTACTAAACAAAAGAACTTTTCCTCCTTGATTTATTGCTCTGAGGCTCAGGAAAGCCTAAAGGAATAGAGACGAGCTTTTACCCAAGAATTCCATTTTTAAAACCCTTGCACATACATTTCCTTACGTATTTCTCTCCTCAATACCTGTGTAACCAGCACTGACAGTTCAATTCCCAATCTGCAGTTCTATAAAGTATGGAAAATAGTAACGTAATTACGGCTTGAGAGAAACCAGACTGAAACTGGAAAACCAAAACACCACTCATCTCAGGCCCAAGGGAGCAGTGAAATATCCCTTTGACTAGAGAGGGGGAAAAAACACAAGCCATCACACAAACTGCAAGTCACACTGGAAATTCTTCAGGAATTTTAATTACATGGGCTGATGTTAAATGCCAAAATAGGAGGACTGACTTGTTGCAGTTTCCACATTTGTGCATGTGTAGAGAAACAACATGAGACTACAAGAAAATAATAAGGCACGGGACATGAGTGTAGACAGGTAGAGTAACTGAGGGAAGTGAGGAAAGCAAGGAAAGGGTTCTGGTGCTGAATACTGGTTGACTTAAGACATGGAAACATGAAATAACCTGAACTATTAATTAACTGCTTCCTTGAGTTTGATTCCTACCTGTTTAGAGGCTCTCAACTATATTTTTTCAAATGAATGGAGTTTCTTTCAATACCTGAGTACATCACCAATTCCTCTTAGCAAATGTATTTGATCACATCTTCTATGCTATGTGTGAGATCATATTTTTACATTTTCTCTCTTCATCACCTTTAAGACCCTCTCTGGAAAAAAGTGAAGGTCAAGTCAACAGAAAACAACACCTGACAAGTGCTTTCCTAGCTCTCTGATGTCCATAAACCAGAAGTAATGGTGTGAAGAACACAGAATAAAGTGCCAATGCAGAAAGGAGAATCTCTTCAGAAAGCAAAGCACAAGAGATGTCCAGAACTGACAACCCAGAAATAACAGGATGTGAGATTTCATTTTTACGTTTTCACAAATCTAAAGTATGAAATCATCCCATTACACAAAAGAGTGCAGTGTAATCCAAACAAAGTAAAAAGAAAAAGAAATCCATTTTGGGTATCACAAGTAATGACACTGTAACTCTGATGCAGAATCTTTTAGGAATTTGACATACCATTTGGAAAAGATATTGCAAATTTTCAACTGTTTACAGCACTTCAAGATGTAAGTCAAGTTTTCCTTAGATAGACACAATGCAGTACAAAATATTACACCAATGGATTGCATTTTGTGACTAGAAATTTCTAAACTTTCTGTTTAGAAGTGCATTCTGTCATACAACAAAGAATTACTGCCAAGTAAGCAAAGGCATCCACCTACTGGATCTCCATTTTCTTCCTCCTGCAAAGACCAATACATCTTACTCCCCGACAGAAGAGTTGTTTTGTGTACTGTCGCCCTCTTTACAGTGACTGTCTGAGCCCAATATTTCTAACAGGGAAACAAGCTTGGACACTCACAGGCTACATGGCTTGGTCTGAACTCCATAAACTGCAGCCAGTTTACCTGTGGCACCTGATCTTTGTGGTCTATTTCTAATCTCTCCTGCAAGACTCCTTGCTCAAATGCCCTCCAACTTCTTAACACAGTTTGGGGTTTTTTTGTTAGCCTGACTTTTCAACATGCAGTCGTCTCTCCAGTAAGCCCCAAAATGACTCCTTTACTTTTTTATCCCTTTTGCCTGCATCTTTCCCTCACTAGGAACTCCTACACCCTGCTGCTGATTTCCAACCATCTTTCTCCCACAAGACAGCATATACTTTTCCAGCAAATGACAGTGATATGATACAAATAGCCTCCTCCTGGTCAGTGTTTCCTCTGTAAAAAAACCTGCTGGTTAGTCTTGTTAAAAAGCCCAAAGAAGCCTAAGCTGATAGTTCTTCACTACATGAAAAAAATAGTCATAGAAATGTCAGTTTGATTTTCTACAAGCTATGACCATGTCTAAGATCAAAAGCAGATGATCCCTTGCCATCATGTTTGCATTTTTTTCACAAGGCTGTTATTGCAGAAAAAAACATAAGACACTGACCTAAGCAACCCAAATTAAGCACTAAATCAGCATGATCTCAGTTTATCCAAACTTGTTCAGAACATTTTGAAAGATTTTTTGACAAAACGATTGCTTGACAAGTACTTTCTTCCAGCACATGTTGCCTGTTCTCCCACAAGCATCATGGTGTTACTTTAATTTTTGCATAACTTACAGGAATGCTGTCATGGGCTTATGACTGATATGAGCCTACTACTGAAATCAGGTGATCTACTAATGCACAGACATGGCATGAATAAACATGGAATAGTAGCCTGTACCTCCCTCACACCAAAATGTGGCAACAAACTTTTGCACACTATTGCACGTTGTAATACAGCCAAAACCAAACTAAATTAGTGGCAGGAACTGCTTGTGCCATTAAACTAAACTCAGAACAGTTTTACAACAATATAAGTCAATGTTGTTACTTTTCTAATTTACAGCTGTTTCAAGGCCGAAGTTGGAGCACCAGTAAGAAGAAACCCACAAACATTTCTTGGAACTGCATATAGGTTTTATTAATACTTTGTATAGAACACATATTTCTAACATTTTCCCATGTTGTCATATAATAAACGTCTTACAATAAGCATCATGCAATAGTTAAACTCTACCAGAAACAAGTTCCAACTAAGGTGAGAGAAAAGCACAACCTCTAAAGATGAGATTCTTCTTTGAATTTGCACACTGAATATAACAACTAAATATTTCTTGAAAGAGGGTTAAGAAAATGGGCTGATAGTAAAAGCCATATCTAGAAAATGGAAATGGATTCAAGAATGAAAGCAGCGAATGACCAAAGGAATTCACAATAAACTGCTAACAGGGAGCCAAAGGAACAAATTGTTCTTTTAAACAAATGCAAATGTTATCCCATTAATGGCTAGCCCTGTTATAATACTACAGCTCTGTGCCCTTGGTACAAATTGATCGTAGTGGTTTGAGCATCCTTCACAGGCTTCAGATAAAATAGTGTGGAAAATGAAGGGCTGTAAAAATGGTAGAGTGACAATTCAAAGCATCTGTGACTGAAGATGCATAAACAACAGTAAAATGGCTTAAGAAACATCAGCTGCCAAGTAACTCTGAAGCCAAGAGAGAGGAGGAAAAACTTCAAAAATATGACATTGTCTTTCTTTGTTTCCATTGTAGGGACTCAAATGTTCTGAATGTTCTGGATACAGCTGTACTCCTATAAGTCTGAGAGCACACTGTACTTTAAGGAGCTGAGAAATGTCACTTAAGTCAAAATAATGGATTCACTAACCTAGGTATTATTTAATCAAGAGGAAAAAAGAAAAACTGTAAGTGACACAGGATCATTCAAAACCAATTCTGTCCAGCTACAAATACATTTTACCTTGTAATATAACACATAAAACTCATAGAATCACAGAATCATAGAATGGTTTGGATTGGAAGACACCCTAAAGATTATCTAGTTTCAACCCCCAGGGACATCTGTCACCAGACCAGTTTGCTCAGAGCCCATCCAGCCTGGCCTTCAACACTTCCAGGGATGGGACGGCCACAGCTTCTCTGGGAAACTGCTCCAATATCTCACCAACCTCACAGTTAAGAATTTCATCCTAAAACCTAATCTAAAAGTGCTCTCTTTTAGTTTGAATCCTGTCACTACACATCCTTGTAAATAGTCCCTGTCTTGTAAGTTCTTTTCAGGTACTAAAACATCACAGTTGGGTCACCCTGAAGCTTTCTCTTTTTCTCACTGAATAAACCAAATTCTCTGCCTTTCTTCATAAGAGTGGTGCTCCATCCGCCAAATGATCTCGGTGTCCCTCCTCTGGACTTGCTCCAACAGGTCCCTGTCCTTCCTGTGCTGGGGACCCCAGAGCTGGATGCAGCACTGCAGGTGGGGTCTCACCAGAGCGGAGCAGAGAGGCAGAATCCCCTCTCAAGCCCAGCTGCCCACGCTGCTTTGGATGCAGCCCAGGACACGGTTGGCTTTCTGGGCTGCCAGAACCCATTGCTGGATCTTGTCCAGCCCCTCATCCAGCAGCAGTAAGTATATACATGTAGGTATATAGTGGGTTTATGTCACAGCGTTTTGGTGGCAGAGGCTGCAGAGGTGGTTTCTGTGAGAAGATGCAGAAGCTGGGGCCACTGGTTAAAGCTGAGCCCTTCAGCAATAGTGGAAGCATCTGTGCAGTAACATATCTAAGAACAGGGTAAAAGCACTAGCACAGCAGGAGGCAGGAGAGTAGAGTGGGAAGAACAGTGTGAGAAACAGCCCTGTAGACACCAACGTCAGTGAAGAAGGAGGGGAAGGAAGTGCTCCAGGTGCTGGAGCAGAGATTCCCCTGAAGCCCATGAAGATCATGGTGAGGCAGCTGTGCCCCTGCAGCCCACAGAGGTCCGTGGGGGAGCAGCCTCTGGAGGACCCCACACTGGAGGAGGTGGATGCCTGAAGGAGGCAGTGACCCCAGAGGAAACTAGAGCAGGGTCTTGGCAGGACCCTGTGAAGAGACAGCCCACACAGGAGCAGGTTTGGTGGCAGGACTTGTGGCCTCATGGGAGACCCATGCTGGAGCAGCCTGTTCCTGAATGACTGCACCCCATGGAAGTGACCCATGCTGGAGCAGCGGAAGAACACGAGTAGGAAGTCGCAGCAGAGACAGAATGATGAACTGACTGTAAGCCCTATTGCCCACCCACTGTGCTGCTCAGTGGGGGAGGAGGTAGAAGAACTGGAAAAGGGCATGAGGGAGTTTTTAGATTTGCCCATTATTCTAGTTTGTTTTTGACTGGAAATAGATTAATTTCCCCAAGTTGGGCTCATTTTAACTATGACAGTAATTGGTAAGTGACCTCCCTATTCCTACCTCAACCCATGAGCTTTTTGTCATATTTTTCTGCGCTGTGCTCTTGATGAGGGAGTAGTGACAGACTGGCTTGGTGGGAACTATCAGGTAAAGTCAAGGTCAACCCACCACAACCTATTCAATGCACTATTAGTCAGACCTTTATAAAACATTTAACATAACACTACAAAAAAATCCAAATTGCAAACTAGAGGGCTACAAAATAAAATAACAGAAATTAAATAGGTGAAAAAAAGAATTACAGCTCATAACCTCACAGAGGAAACAACCCCATGTAGGAATGCCTCACCGTGGATTGCATGAAATCAGATTTCATGAAAGATTGTTTTTCTGCTGCCACAGAGAGCACAGCTGAAGTCTGTATTTTATGTTAGCCCAAACTGGAGCAATATGAGAGTGAAGCAAGTATTTACAAAATGGGGAATCACACTGGGAAGTTGCAACTCCAAACAGGACTTAAGAATCACATCTAGTAAAAAAAAGCTGAACATCAGTTCCTAGGTCAAGAGGGCAAGTGCTTTTCCTGATTGGATAAACAGAGAAGTTCTGAGGACTTCAATCACCCACCATAAGCACTCTACAACTACATTCAAAGCTGGTGTCGATAGTTTAGGACGAAAGTCGGTAAATCAAAGGAAATTTGAAAAATCCACCAAAACCAATAAAGTTGTAAAGCACGCTTTATGAGAAACTGCAGAATTTCAGTCTCTTTTATCTCTCAAACAGAAGCATAAAACACTGAAAGTACCTAACAAAACTTACAAAATCTCCACATACTACAAGTAACATAAACATAACATCGTCAAGTGGATGGAAGCTGAAGCTGTTTAAAGTCAGTACAAAACTGCACTGCAGATCATAACAGAATCTCCCAGACTGACCATTTGACATGAGGTCTTTTCCCGTAATAACTGAATTCAAGTTCACAAAATTTCTTTAGTCTACTACCATTCAGACTAGATGATCACATTTTCCAAGGCTGTAAATTTACAAAACTAACCATGTGTCAGTGTGGGTAGCTTTGAGTTTTCAATATGTTAACATTTAGGATCCCCCAAGAAGTGGAATAATGTGCTAAGAAAACAGCTATTTATTTCAAGACATTTTCATATAACCTTTTCTCAAAGATGTTACATGCAGGTTTGACAAAATACATCTTCCACTGTGGTTTTCTTGCAGACTACTTAACAACATAGACTTTCACATCCTAAATGAGTTCCATTTTATTTACAGTTCTTTCTCGTCTTAAAGCATAAAAAACTCTAAAGATTTTTGTCTCTAGAAAGAGGTTTATTAAAATTTCAGTGTAGAATACTGTACTCTTTTTTTTTTCCTTTTTTTTTCCTCCCCTTCTGTGGTTATTGCCCCCTGAAAAGAAGAAGAATGGTTAGCGTGAGCACTTGAAGGTGACAGACCACCAGATGCAGTGAGCAAAGACTTTGAAATCAGGGAGAAATGTGCCAGTTTTGGGCTGCTCTGAGAAAGAGCTGAGATGACCAAAACTCCTGAAGCTGCTAAGCTGCTGCTTGTCACCTCCTGTTGCTGCTCTGGCTGAACAGAATCTGGCACCAGCAAACTGACCAAAATACTGAAAGCAGATAAGCTCAAATGGAGCTCAAATGAACAGCAATTTAAAAATAGGCACCTTTAGATTCTGCTGAGTATGACTGAGTCTTCTCTGCCCAGCAAATACCTTCATTGATTCTTAAAGAAAGCCTGACAGAATAATGGTTTCTTTTATATGCTTTTAAATGTGTTTAAATTTACATCATAAGCTTGGAGTGTAAGAGAAATATTACAGGAATCTGGTGTCAGTCAAGCAGCTAAGTAAAAATGCTAACTTTTAACAACTCTCCCACAGTGAAAGGTAGCGTACAAAATAAATCAGGCTCTGCTTGGTCTCAGGAGCTGAAAAGAGAAATCTGACAGGAAAAAAAAGAAGTTGTAGGTCAGATCTTTTCTGTTCAACTTCATCTCCTAAATCCTCACAGTTTCTCGGATGATCTTCAAACCTCTGCAAGGGCTTTAGAAGACAATATTTTCATGGGCAGCGCAATTTAAGCAGATTTTTTTCCTGACTTCTTAGTTGATGGGGATATTATCTGGGAGTAATAATTATAATACTACTAAAACTAATAAATCAACTTTGATGAGGATATTTACATGAGTGATAATATTCAGAAGCACTACCTACAAGTTGAGATAGAGAATCAATACAGAAAAGCCTGCTCAAGTTGGTCAAGGATAAGGTTTTTAAAGGCAAGCCAGACTATGGCAGAGATTACAGCTAGAGAAGGTGAACAAAAGGTGAAAACTTCAATCCTTTACAGGAAACTGATTGCAGTAAATTTTTAAGTCCCCCCAAGAACCAATAAACAGCCCCACAAAAATATCTGGAAGGAGATCAAGTTTCATTTACAAGTCAATGAAGACAAATTAAAAATGGCTAAATGACAGGAAGCTCTACACACTTAAAATACTTTCCCTGGTTCAAGGAGGTTCTTCCCAGAGCAGTCATCTCTGCCACTGATTTAAAGCTACACACACATCTGCTAATAAGCTCGATGAGTAAGGGGTCACTGGGCTACAGTTGATTGATATTCTTTATTCTCTTCTGCAAAGACCCAATCTCCTCAGAAAAGATATGGCTGACATTTAGCGTATAGCCATACCGTGGTATTTGCTAAGGTTTTCAACAGTTGTGAGTCTCAAATTCTGAGGAGTTGGCTTTTTGTCCTGAATGCCTGATTAGCATAGAGAGGAAAAGCCATATTCTGAGAACTTTTGAACAGACTTAACATATTTCAGGCTTCACGTATTATACAAAGGAAACCTGATTGCTGCAGCATTTAAGGTCAGGGCTGCATCCTTCCCCTTCTGCACAGCAGTCTAAAAGGGCAGATGTTGAGAAGCACTTCTCACCCTGGGACTTGGCTGTCACATCTAAGACTTGGGATGGAGCCAGAGGTAAAGTTGGAAGACACTTTTCTTTCATGTGGCTTTGGGTAGCTCTCCTGACAGAGGCAGGCAGTAGAAAGGTCAGATTTTTTTTCCAACAGCACTGGCATTCAAAAAAGAATAGTCACACACAGCTTTATTTTTCTTCATTGGCTTTAAAGATATTTTATGTATTTTAGGAAGTATTTTCGATCTACTTAGAGAGAGCTTTCAATACGAAGATCTCTTAAACTTCACAAATTGTTTTGCAGTATTGTAAAATTAGGCCTCATGAGACTAAAGTCTTTGAATTGTAAATCTGTAATGTCCAGGACAGGAATAATCATCAATGGGAAGCAGGCAGGGATGCAAAGTTGGCTTCCCTAAGTGCAGATGATGGGAGTTCCTGAACCTTCTCCTTTGCTCCCAATTATATTTCTCCAGTCCCACAGTGAGTGTTAATTATGGTCACAGCTAACAGGGAAGTAGCATGTCATGAAGAAACAGGTTTGAGAGGGAAGGGAAAAGAGAGAGAAAACAGATGTATACTGTGTCCACGAGTTTTTAGATTTTGCTATCAGAGGGGGACAGAATTCATGTTGTGAGATAACTAAAGCAATCATCATTTTTCTCCAAACTGCTCCTCAGAACTTGATTAAGCAATTTACCAGTTTTCCTCTCTTTGTCCCATTGGGCTTCACTATTTTTTTAAGCACTCTTTTGACTCAAATGTCTTCAATCTTGTTCTCTGTTTACTTATTCTGATTACTTTATTCCAATTTATTCAAACAGAGGACTGTCATTGCAGGCTAGATCTAGAAATACCCATTATAAAAGTGCAGACTAAAATAAAATCAATTTACAACCTTCTAAATCTAAGGAGAGATTATGTTTAACATTCCTAGATAGTTATACAGTAATTTCAGAGAGTAACACTCTGAGTATATAAACCTCCTGCTAATTTATAGCTCAGAACTGATCGAGAGAAAATTAAAACTTGAAGATATTTTTTAAGTTCCACTGGGTTTCCTCTCTTTCAGCTGTGACTTAACAACAGAGCATAATCATTTATAGGGAATGCAAGAACAGAGACATCTTGTGGTAACAAGACATTTGCAAACAAATGCACTTTTGTATACTAAAAATTCTCTTTAGATACATGAGTTTACTATAACTTTTGAAGTAATTTCAAAACAAAAACTTTCAAAATAAAATCTCATAATGCTTCACTGATAGAAATGTTTACTATTTTAAAGAGTTGTTTGGAGGTTTTATTGAAAAAAGCAACATTGTTGAAATTGTATGCCTGTTGAAAAGAAGACCCGTCAAAAAAAGAGTCGGCTTTCATTTCAGTAAACACAAGCTGCTGCTATGAGTTCAAGCCACCTAGAGAAGAAATTAAACCAAACAAATATAACCAAAATAATTGTCTCCTTACAGAGGAATACTGAAAAAACTCTCCAGTAGTGGGCAATTAAATGGTGGATCTAAATTGCAACAAGGAAGTCAGGACAGACGTTTCTTCCTGTGGTGGTTCCTAAAAAAGACATTAGAAGGGATGGCTGGAAGTGATACAGACATGTCCAGACATCGAGGACTTTCCTCCTGTGTTGGTCTCCGTGCTAGACTTCTTTTATTCCATTTCTTCATCTTAAAAAGATGGCAATATTAAATGCACTAGAAATGGGAATGATTATGGCATTTCTTAATTTCAGGAATCTAGTTGAGTCTATGCTCTTGTTAAATATATGCCATTGATCAATATTCTTTCAAATGAAAGGAAAAAACAAATAAAACTTGAGGATTACAAAAAAACCTTAAGTCTTACAAAATATTGCCTAATACTGCATGACTGAGGGGTCATGTGGTTCAGGGAGATTAAACACTTCAGCAATGACTACAGAACAAGGTCAGACACCAGCTTTGGAAAAATGCCTCACACCCCAAGCTGCAGTTTTAACAGCAGCTGACACAGTCTTATATAGGCATATTATCCTTCAGTTTACTGGCATAAAAGCAGCCATGCATGAGATGCTAATCATTACAAGCTACCATAAAAAAAGAGAGAATTGTCTCCAAAAATATTTGAAACAGATGTTGAGAGCAACATTAGACCTAGGTCTGAGTTGCCCTCTGGAATGTGAGAAAAACAATGCTACTTGAAAATTCAAGTAGAGAACTAAATTCCTGTGAGTAGATTTACCACACTGCATCAAAACGAGATCTCTCTCAGGATACCAGGTTAAAGAAGAACTATTTCGGGTCTGAAATGCTAAATGAGTTTGCAGAGTGACAATTGAGATAGCTATTAACTGACCTGGAAGACATCACAGGCTGTTTTGCCAGACATCTAGAAATTCAGACATTTATGGAACAGAGAGCACACAGTCCAGGAAATATGTTGCTCCTATTGCCATTATTTTTTATTAATATTATATCCTGTCTCCTGAAGACCAAAATGTTGTCCAAATTCAGCTTTCCAAAGATTGCAGAGGAGGGAGAGAGTACATACAGACCAGATTACTCACTTCTGCTTTCACAACGTTGTACCACAGCTATTTACAATGTTTAAAATACTGCTAAAAAATATTTGATTCACCTTTAACCAGGAAAAAGACATTTTCCTTATCAACAGCTAGATAGCTTAATAGTTTTTACCAAATTACCACTTACGAGTACAGCTTCAAGTCAGAACACAATGGTTTGTGGGGGTTTTTTTTAATCAAATGTAATACCTTTTAAAAAGGTGAAACTTAGTAAAGAGAAGGCAAGCATCCTGTCACCTGCTTCAGGCTGTAAACTATGATTACAAAGAATAATGAAACATGACAAAAAGTTCTGAGATCCCTCATTGAAGAGATAATTAGTAAGGAAACAAAGCCAAATTAAATACTGCACTTGGCAACACAAGCAGTTTTTGAAGTCATGCTTTCCTCTCTCACAATTGTTTTCAGCTAAACTACAGCCTTCACATTAATTGTAAACCAAAACAACAGTGCGTAGGAAAAATAATGAGTATGGAATAAGGATAAAAATACATGATTAAGGGATTAGGGAAATCAAAAATTCCTGAAGGCCTCTGACTGCCATTGCTGTCCACAGCCAAGGCAGCTAGAAGAACTCAAAGTTTTTTCCAGGGAGAGCTGCAGAGATGGCTGGTGAAAACTAGCTCACCTGGCTTGTATCCAAGTAAATACAGTTTCACCTAAATGGGGTAGGAATAATGCTGATGCTGTCAGGGACAGAGACATTACAGGCCCGTGAGTCTGAAAGTTCAGAATACAGCACACGTGTCCTGCAAGGGAGATAAAACATTGATTAGTAACTTAGACATGTTGAGATGCTGTAAAAAATGATGGAATTGGGGTGTTCTGGCTTTGTACTTTCTTCCTGCAGAGATAACTAAGGAGAGGAAGCTAGCTCACCACCCTTTCAAGGTGACAGAATCATTTATTTGTGCAACAGAAGACACAGCGTACATAGTGGAAGACAGTATGACACAGACGTGCACACCTGCACCGGGAGATAAACACACAGCCAGTCACCTTCATCATGGGGTGGTGCAAGTGGTACCTTGAGGGCAACTAGAGTGTGAAACAGTCTCTATGATCCCGCCTTGCTCATCACAATAATTCTTCTCTTTGCCTTCAAGAAACAAAGCAGCTTCTTCAGGACAGTGGAAAGTGAGCCAAAGAATGGAGACCCATTTACTGCTCTTTGAACCAGTATCCCGTCACTGCCTGTGCTGCATGCCCCATTCAAACCACCCTGTGTCCCCCTCAAGCATTTTGCCCCTCCACCTCCCAGAAATATTGAGTCCCTCATTGCTTGTGAAGCACATTCTTCTGTGACTGTATCTCAGGTTAGCAGTCTCTTTCTTGCACCAAGAGAAATCCAGAGGGACTTACTTCTTGCTTCTGCAAGAAGATTTAAGACTAGATGATCTGTGTTCTTTCACTACTCTCTTCTCTCCAAAAGAAATAATATTCACAGTAACAGGCCAGCATATTTTTCAGATCAGCAGGGAGAATAGCATTATGCTGCGAGAACTGGACTTACCAAGGATTCAGAAGAAAGTCAACTTAAAAGGCTGTTCAATCAGAATTGATTACATTTACATTTTACTGTAGATAAGAAAAACCTCCCTTTATGTAATGCCTCAGAAATAACTAAAACATAAGAGGAAAAAAAACCTGAAAGAGCATAATAGGGCCATCCGTACGCTTCTGCAATGTTTACAGAGGAAACAGAAAGTTAACCTTGAAAAGAGTATACAGGTCTGCAGCTGGACCTATACTGAAAGAAAGCTTTCCACTCTGCTACTTTTTGCTGTCACAGATATACTACTGAAAACAGAATATGTTAACTGAAAGTGCATCAATTATTCTGTGTCCTCATCTTTCTTAAGCACACCTAATAAGATACTTGCAGGGACTTTTTGCAGGGGAAGAGAAATAAATCTGAAATATGATTATGGTATGATTATGGACCTCAACAATGTACTGCTTAGGTAAGCATTAATAGTGCTGATTCCCTCAGAACTGGAGATCAGTTCAGAAAAAATAAACCTCTAGCATTTCAACAAATGCATATGTAGAACATCAAAGCACTGTCAAGGCTGGAGCAAGTAAGAGAAAATGGAGGGAAAAAATGGTTCAGGCAAGAGAGAAAAGCAGAAAATATAAAGAATAATAATAAAGTGGTTAAAATAAACAACTCTGACATGAAAAAATACCTTCTCCCAAATGTGCTCATTGCTATTGATGCGTCAATATTAAAAGTGACCTACCAATACCTTTTTGTCCTCAAAGCTATATTTTATCATTTTTGCACCTGATGCAAATATTGTTCGATTTAAAAAAGCTTTGCTAAGCTTTTCATTAAAATACTGTCCATTCAGGGTGGAAAGAGGTGTTTCCTGTCACCAGACATCACCTATCACATTGTCTGCAAATCTTTGACTACTGAAGAGCTATTCATTAAAAAAATACAGAGAAAACTACAACTGTAAAAACTGCCTATCCCATTGTAAAGAGCAAATTTTTAAGAAATTGAAAGGATTTTTAAGAAATTTAAAGCTCTTTTTTTTCCCAAGCACTTAAGTTGTTGAGCCATTCCCATTATTTAGCAACACTTAAGTACTAGTTTATGCCACATATCACTCTAAACTCCTTTTAAATTGTTCTGTAACCTTCAATTGCTTAACATGTGCTTTTGCTTTGTAGACAATTACCGCAGTGTAGGTAATTCTTAAGTACTTTTGACAGACAGAGCAGCAAAATGCCTGTATCAATCTACATGCTTTTACAGGCCTTTTATAATCCAGAGCCTGTGTTTCACTGCTGTTTAAAACTTACACTGTTAAAATGCGTGACCTCACCGTGGTAGGCACAAAATAGATAAACATCAAATTAAAATCCCTCAATAAATTCACTTAATTTTAACTCAGTTAAATAAAGTGGATAAATTACTTAACTCTTCTTGCTTCTCTTCTCAGAAACTATTCATATTGTTCTACATATACCATTGACAGAACTACCATATGTTATATTTAATTTCATGAGGTAAACTATTGCACAGGACTACTCAAATAAATGCAGCTAACTCACAAGACTTGAAATTCCATGAATTATTCTAAATAATTTTTATGTTTATTTTGATTTCAAGAGGAAAGAGCTGTGCCCTCGAGTAGCCACACCTCCTGCTCCCAAATAAACAAAAAAGACACATTTTTGGATAGAACTAGTTTGAAGGACAGAAAGAGAAAGCAAACGACCGTATCAAAAATTCCATCATGAAACAGGAGATGGCATTAATATCACTCTTTTTGGTTACACTGGGTTTCACACAATCCCCAGGTATGCACAGATGTTGCTGTGATCATGGAAGTTCAGATGTCTCTGCATCACAAGCCTGAGATCAAAAGCAACAGGACACACATGGGAAAGACCAAATGCTATAACCACACCTTGTAGTTAGTCACAAGGTTTAGCTGGACTAAGCTGGAAGTAGCAAGGTGGGATCACACAGACATGGGAAGCAAACAGACACAGGAAAAGCAAGCAGAGAGGAGGTGGCAGTCCTGAGGACATGTGTTTCACCAACCACACTGGTCTGCTTCTCTGGGGCCAGTGTTTTTGGTGTTTGTTCTGAGGGCAGGAATCTCACCATAAATTTAGAGGCTACTTAGACTGTCAGTTTGCTCTCTGGCTGCCTGAGCAAGTACAGTGCAGCTCACTTTGCTGATAGTGCTTATCAATTAACAACTGGAAAATATGCTGTGTGGTATTGACACTGCTGCGTGAAATATTCTAATTGTTTCTAAATCAAGAGATGTCATCTAGGTTTACAAAAAAGCAACACTAGTACATTGAACTTATTAAGTCCCTCCAACCTAGAATCACTTTGAACTCACTGTGCTATCATTTCTTTAATTTAGAGAAAACAAATTGCTAGCATTCTTGTCATCAAACTGCATTAACCTGAGCAATATTCAAAGAGCAATGTTCACAATGTGACCAATGCTGAGCTACTCATTATGTCTGTTGGACTGACCTCAAATGTTTTGACAATTACATCAACATCTCCCAGAGGACAATATCATTGTTAACCACTCTAAACTGTGTTCAAGGTTTGCTCAAATTACTGCAGCAGCAGTGCTGCTGGAATGTTTCACACCTGCTGCTCCCAAAGGAGCAGTATTTCCCTCTGCACTGTTTAAAAATCAGAAGACCCAAAGAGACCTGTACGTTCATCAGGTCAGGAGAAGGAAGCCAGGGCAGTTTTCCCATCCTACTAAAGGCTTCTTCCTTAATGGTTAACATCAAGGAAATTATTAAGAACAAACTTGAATAGTTAAAATGTTATGACACAAATAGCATAATGAAAACCAATCCATTTTCCCATTTTCAGATCTGTTAACAAAACTCCAACTGCCAGATGCCGTGTTCGCTATTCTGTCCGCCAAGCAGCAAGCAGCAAGCAGCAAGCATAGCCCAGTTATCAGGCGAAAGCCTTGTGTTAGTTCACAGATACATGGGTAGGATCTCAGATCCACATGCATTAAAGCTGAAAGGAGGAAACTGAAGTTTTCACAGTCAAGCAGGACAGCAGAACCAAACCACACAGCTGATACACGTAAATCTCATTGTCTCCACTGAGAAAAGCTTTGCCGAGTCTTCAGAACAAGCCTTCATCAAAGCCAGGGTAGTGACCACAGTTTGGCAAAAACATACCAGGTTATCCTTGCCTGAGCTGCCAGAGGTACCAGCAGGACTACAGAGGTCAGCACAAGCTGCATGGCCCTCTCTGAGGTCTGCTTCCTACCAGCTCACACACACCACTCTGAAGTCCCTGGACATCCCGCTGCCAAGTAGCCCTGTGGCTGCGGGAATGCCTGCAAAGCTAAAAAGGAAATACAGTCCTTCCATGTGCCTAGTAGTTAAAAAGGAAAATGCAGAAGAAAATGTTGCTCTGAATGAAAGGTATTAAGAGATATAAGAAGATCTGGGGCAGTAACACCATTTTTACTAAGGTTCCCTCCCAGTATCAAATAGCATTAAAATTTCAGAGAGCTTTTCTACAAATTCCTTAAATTCAATTTCACAGTTTCCCCCTATCTAGCCAATTGACGAATCTGATCTCTTTTCATGACAAGGTTATGCACTTAGTAGGTGAGGGAGAGGCTGTGGATGTGTTTATCTAGAGTTTAGTAAAGACTTTTACACCATTTCCCACTGCATTCTCCAGAAGAAACTGGCTTTCCATGGTGTGGACAGTTGTAGTCTTTGCTGGGTTAAAAACTGGCTGGATAGTCAGGCCCAGAGGGTGAACAGAGCTGGGGAAGGGTCTGGAGCACAAATCTCTCCACTCTCTCTATAGAACTGTCTCAAGGGAGGTTATAATGAGGTGGGGACTCAGGTTCTTCTTCAAGCAGCAAGTCATAGTATGAGTGGAAGTGGCCTCAAGCTGCACCAGGGGAGGTTTAGACTGGATGGAAAACTTCTTCACCAAAATGGTTGTCAAGCCCTGGAACAGGCTGCCCAGGGAAGTGGCTGAGTCCCCATCCCTGGAGGTATTTAAAATTTGTGTAGGTGTGTCACTTAAAGGCATGCTCTGGTGGTGCAGTGTTAGGTGTGCAGCTGGACTTGATGATCTGAAAGGTCTTCTCTAACCTAAATGTTTCTATGATTGTCTTCATATAAAAAAACATTCAAAACCAATAACAAATGCTGAAAAATGGGACTAAAAATTGATTCATAATCCAGATCAATATGTTTGAAAAACACTGCCAGTGGCCTCCAAATTTTTCACCAAATGAATGCAGAGACATTGGAAACACCTCATTGCATTTGAAGAGGATTCATTCATAGAAACAATTATTTTTTATGATCTAATATTTTTTTTAATTCTGCATTGAATACTAAAGATCTATTATACAAAATGTTTGAAATGACAGAGTACAAAAGCATGCAGAATACTGCAATAAAAATATTGTCATCTAAAGTCTTCAAGGCCTTCCCACGGCTGCTCGGATTTTCACAGCAGTGAACTGTTTACATTCTCCAAAACTGAAAGTGGAAGATTTTCCCTTTCCAGTTAAGAGCTCAGACAGGTATAATTTAATCATACCACCCAGCCCGTGAGACACAGCAGAACAAATCTGACCGTGTCCAGTACACAAATGTTCATCATGACCAGCCAGCATTCAGGGTGAGTAATACTTTAGATTAAAAACACAATTCCCTAATGACAGTATTTCAAATACGAAGGAGAAAGGCATTGTAAGAGAGCATATAAATTTCATGGCTTCTTACTCCTTCAGATAATCACCTTTTCTTTCAAGCAATGATGATTGAAATGATGATCCAAGTAATTTAACAGTTAACATAAAAGTAATGTTCTTTGAATCAAAGTTATGGCAAAATATAACTGTTTCTCCATCCTCTGATACGGTCAGCTATGGGAACAGTAGTGCCTTTAGGAAATGTGAGTATAGCAAAACAGAGGGTGATAATAGCACAGATATTGTTACCATAAAGCCACATAACCGTTTCAACTTGATTGTTTCAATTTTCTCAGCATATAAGTCAATTAAATTGATTTTACTGGAGTCAGGGAATATTAATAATTGTCACGTTAGAAGAACAGCACCGTGCAGATAACACCAATATGATGTGGCTGTACCCAGCAACTAAACATCATCTCACAACATCTCATATTGTTATATTCTCTTCTACCTTACTCTTGGGGGTTCATCATTTGACCCAATTTTTTTACTTTTCTTTCCTTCTTAAAGCAAAATGCTGTATCAGTAAGTTCTCTGGAATACATGAACTTTCAATGACTTCAAAGCCATCAACATATTTCTTACTCTCTGACTTTTATCATGATAAGAGAAGTCTTCTATCAAAATATATCAACGAGAAAAGCAATTATTCAAAAAATTACTTGCAGCTTCATAAGTCTGAGAATCACCAGCCTGGATTTTGCTCTGGAGACATATCAACAGGACAAAAAAGTGCATCATTTTCTCTCTTACCTGAAAGAATAAATATCCTTACAAGAAGGCGGAGTTAAATATTAGCAAGATACCTTCAGAACTAATTGGGATAGTGCTGTGGTTTAGCATAGCTTGGGTTTTCGTTAAGGAGAAATCCACCAGCCCCTTTTGCGAGGGGCTGCAGACTGCTTCCTCCAGGCCTGACAAAACCAATCAGCTGGATAGTTTGAATACTGACAACTCTGCTAAGCCACTTAAGAAAGCTTCACACGTCTCTGTGAACCACATTTAAGAACGAACAAATCCCGGGAAAGCTGTCTTGCTTCCGGCTTTTGGACAGGTAAGTGAGGGGCCAGCGCGCCCTGCTCCGTGCAGCCCGTCCAGGCCAGCCTGTGGGGTGGCTCGGCTGAGATTTCGGCCGCTCCTGCTCCATTAGAGCAGCCCCCCAGTGCAGCTGCAGAAATGAAATCCCACACCGCAAGAGCTCCAGCCTCCGCCCAGCAGAGATCACGTAACCAACAGCGAGAGACAATTCCAGCTGCAAGGCCCGGGTAAGATTAACTCTTTGAGCGCTGTAAGATTCCCAAGAACAAATGAAACCTACAGACATCAATCCTCTGCCCAGTCAAAGGAAAGAGAAAGGTGAAGGCACGTGAAGAAAACACCACAGAGACACCAAAGTCAGAGAAGAAGGAAGAGCCAAAGCCCAGAGAAAGGAGAAAGAGGAGAACTTTCATTTCAGCTTCAAAGCTAGGAGCTGAAATTCTTTTGTAAGGCTATGGTGATGGACTATGATACATCAGAGTACTCCTGTAATTCATGAAAAGCATGGGGGGAAATGGAGCGTTCAAACTGCAACCATGAGCAAAGGTACCTGTGCTGAAACATGCAAATGTTGACGTAGCTGTGATCTAATGAGAAGCTTCAACAGAGAGAGATGANTCCCTAAGTGAACTGAAGAAAGACTAGTATAGAGGTGGTAAACTCACTGAAATAATCCCAAGTTTTGTCTCTTTACGTTGTCAGTGGGAAAAAAAGGAAGAGATGGGGGGAGGAGCAGTGTTCTGAAAGTTTATTCTGACTCTTATTTTTTCTTTTAGTTCTGTTAATAAGCTTTTCTTTATATTCTTTAAAGTTTTGGGCCTGCTTGGCTTTCTCCTAATCCTTATCTCACAGAGCAAAAATAAGAAAGTAATGGATGTGAACCGAAACCACTACAGATAGCTTCTTTGGGACAGGTGAAGCACCAGATCTCATGATTTGCAGTGTTCACCCTTGGAATAACAGGAGCTTATCTCAAGTTTTCCCAGCCAGGAGATAAAAGGGAAGCAAAAACCCAATCCCTTGTGACACTGTGGTATTTGACACAGGAGAGGCTTAATAAGACATTCAAAATTTTGCAGCAGAAAGGATTGCTGCTATTAACAAAGGATACTTGAAAAAGCATAAGGTTACACATTTGTTTGTTTTCAGGGCAAAATTACTCATTCCCTAGTGCAGCTTCTACTGTGCTCGGTTTAGTGCAATAAAATTACAGAGTGGTTATCAGTAGATTCCTCTCATATATGCACTGACTCTTAAACAGACGAAACCAGATGTTTAAGAACAAAAGACAGAAACACCATGGACTTTGTAAAAGACACTGTAACAGTGAAAATCTTCCCTCTGATCACAAAGCATATAAGTTGTGGCTACTTTTACCTAGATCTAACAGGGAATATTTCTAAACTCAGCAATGTGCCAGCTCCAGTTTGATCAGATTATCTAAATTTTATTTGCTTCTTGTGAATGCATATGGTCTTAGTGCACTACTAATGTTGTCTGAAGTCCAATGAACAGTGACACATGTTGTATTTCCTGCTGACACAGAGAAGAACTTGCTAAAATCCCAGTAAAACTTCATCTAGATAAAGTGCACGTCAGTGAACCATTTTAACAGTTGTAAAATTGAAGACGAAAATAATAATCAATAGCTGCTTCAATGAGAAACCACCAAAATTGTTATCACCACCTACACATGGCATCTATGATGCCACTTGAGAGAGAATCCAAAAATATATAAGCATAAGGAAGAAATCTTTCAGCAATTCAGCACCAAGACAAACTAGTCATTTTGACTAATACATGTAGATTTTTGCATGTCAATCTACCATTGAAATTATTCTGGAACTGGTAACAAATTAGTCTTTCCAACAACATAGGTACCATCTTTGCTAAATAAACACTACATTTTTATCTAACAGGGAAATTTTCATTTTACCTCTTGGAGGAGATTTAATGCATTCACATTATTAATGATTTATAAACTTTCCCTCAGATTTCACTCCTTCTGCTGCTGAAGATTCTTTTTTAAATTAGTTCTTCTGTGACAGATATCTATGCATCAGTTTAAAAAGACATTTATGCGAGGCACTGTCATCAGCATATTGGGAAAATATTTTAAATATTTAAGAGATTATTACTAATGCAACAAAAAACATCAGAGCAATAAATGAAGAAATACAGCATTGGAACCAAAGCCTATTTTTGCATTATTAGAAAGAAACTCCAGTCCATGTATTCCTGATATTTTCAGATGTTCTAGACACAGTTTTATAAAAGTTACTACACACCTTTGGTCTTAAAAAGACTGGAATTCTTACACACTTCTGGTTTCAGTATCTTTAGACCATGGGTCTCCTGAGGAAATGGGAAACTGAAAGATAAAACAAACTTACAGTTCTTTGCACAGTAGAGCAGAACTTTGGAAATATAGTTTAAGAACCTACTTCACTCATCTGTTACACGGCCATGAGCAAGTCAGGTAGTTTCCATGTACCAAATTTGTCCCTTACTCAGATAAGTACAAAAGTTGAGAAAATGTGAAGAAGGCTGTGTAAACAATACCAGCGGGCAGATAAACACTCGGCAAGCACTGCCCAAGGAAATTATTAGTACCAAATCAACACCAGAATCCCTGTGGAAGAGCTTTCTAGAGAGCTCTACCCAAAAAAAAAAAAAAAAAACTACTGTCCCAGGTTACAACATAGATGTATTTAA
>VZRQ01009112.1:86416-96637 GCA_013397975.1 Machaerirhynchus nigripectus | reverse complement strand
AAAACGAAGACCTAACGGGAAAATAAAAGTATTTGTGTAGCAGCAGTGCTCACCTGTGTTGTAGCACACGGCAGAGGATTTTTATACCGCATTTTTATGGATTATTTTTGGCGAGTTGGATCTGGTCCAAAAGGAAAATAAAAATGTTTAGGGTTGAGGGGAGAATGGTTTGGAGAGCGGGGAGAGGAGGATGGAGAGGTGGGACCTGGAATTGCAGCCCTGCCAGGAGCCTCTATCCCATCCCATCCCTCTGAGGGATCCATCCCATCCCTCAGGGATCCAGCCCGTCCCATCCCTCCGGCTGCTCCCGGGGCGGACAGAGGAGCTGGGCTGGGAAGGAGGACAGATCTCCTGGGAACTCCTGGTTTTCCCATCCAATCAAGAGGGTTCAGAGCTGAAATGAGGGAATGTTCCAGGCCCAGGGTGGCTCCGTGCAAGGGATGGGATCAGTTCGGGGCATTGATGATCCAAGGAAGGAAGAGCCGAGTTCTCTAAAGCTGCTTTTAGGGAAAGGCATTTTAGGGTGGTTTGGCTCAGATTAACGACTCTGCCCCTGTCCCTGGGGCCAGCAGGGCCTTGGAGGGGTCCAGGGATGTCCCAGGGGTGTTTTGGGGTCAGTCTCGGGATCTGTGGGGGCAGCCCTGCCCCTTTCCTGACCCAGGGCACAGCATTCCCGGCTCCGTGGCCTTCGGAGCATCCCGCTCTGCGTGGCTGGGGCTGTGTCGGGAAGGGTTGGGGGGCTCTGCCCTGTCCCCAGGGCCACCCCCAGCAGCAGAGTCACCCCCAGCTCGTGTGTCCTGGGGTCCCAGGGCTGCAGCTCGGCTGCGTCGTGTTCCCCCCGAAGGGCAGGACTGAGAGGCAGGAATTGCATGTTGCGGAGCTGGCGGAGCTCCCGGAGCCAGGCTCTCGACTTCACACCAAAGTATGTAGCAGAATCTGTACAGCTGTTAATAACTACCACTGGTTTTTGTAAAAAAGGGCCAAAAAGAGAAAAAAAAAGAATAAAAAGTCAATGTACTGAAGCTCAACTGCAAGCAAAGTGTCTCTAAACCCTGTGATCCATGGAATTTCACGGAGGTGGGGGGAAAGGCAGGAGCATGGGAGGGTTGGGGGGCACAGGACACCCCTGCCAGGGACCCCTGAGCTGGGGGGGGATGCCGGAGGGGGGATGGAGCCCAGGATGGATGGGAGGAGTTCCCAACCCTCGATGGCATCTCCCCCATCCCGTGGGCTGGGCTCATCCCAAACCCCATCCCTCCCTTTCCCAGCCCCAAGGCAGCACCCAGCAGCTTTAGCTCTGCTCCTGCCGGGATTTGGGGATGCAGGGAAAGGGCTGGGATTGGGGCAGCCTGCCCAGGGGGTGCGTCAGGACCGGGGTCAGGTGGCTCCCACTCCCCCCGGGATGCGAGCCCCGGCATTCCCGAGCTCCCAGCACCCTGATGGAGACAAAGCCCTGCCGTGAACTAGGACAGCTGCAGGGTCCTGCGGGGGCTTCCGTGATGGATTGGACACGACAGGACCTGCTGCGAGGGAGGGATAAAAGGCAGGAGCAGCACTCTGCCCGCTCGGCTTCCCGATAATGGGCAGGGAAGTGCTCGGGAGTGCATTTCCCTCGGGTGGGAGGCTGGATGCGGCCGGGGCTGACGCTGGGGACCATTAGAAGATCGGAATTGCAGGGAATCCTTTGTTGGAAAATCGGGAGAGCCCGGGCAGGGGAAGGGACCCCCAGGTCCCTGCGTGCCGCCCCTTCAGCACCTGAGTGGCTCCGGCCCCGCTTCCAACCCTTCTGGGGAAGCTGCTGCCCTTGGCAGTCCGTGGGGTTGGACTCCGGCTTTTCCAGGTGCTGGGGAGGAGGTGTTGGGCTCTCCCGTTCCCGTTCGTGCTGCCAGCCAGCTCCCAGATTTTCTAACTCAGTTATTCCCACCCCCCACGCTGGGTTTTTAAATTATAAATTCGTGAGGGCTTTTTAAAGGTGCTGTCAGGTCAGGCTTGGCCCACGCTGCCAGGCCGGGAAGGCAGAGCTGGAAACGGCTGGGAAACCGAGTGGGAACTGATTCCCCCGGGATCCTGAGGATGTGAAGGTGGCAGCCTGGCACGTGGCATCTTCTCAGTGGCACTGCCCACTTTTTGTCTGTGATTTCCTTCCGTGAGGGTGGAATTCCTGCATGGAAGGGCTCCCACCGAGCAGGCAGGGGTGTGATCCTGGAGCATCAAAACCGCTTTTCCCACGCTGGGTCTCTGTCCCTGGAGGGGAGCACCGGGAAAGGGGCAGGGGCAGCAGAGCCGTGCTGGGCCATGCCATGCTGTGTCCCATGCCATGGCTGCCATGCCCTGCTGCGTGTCCCCTCCCATGCCATGCTGTGTGTCCCATGCCGTGTGTCCCATGCCGTGTTACGTGTCCCATGCCATGTGTGCCATGCCCTGCTGTGTGTCCCATGCCATGTGTGCCATGCCCTGCTGCGTGCCCCATCCCATGCCATGTTGTGTGTCCCATGCCCTGCTGCGTGTCCCATCCCATGCCATGTTGTGTCCCATGCCCTGCAGCGTGTCCCATCCCATGCCATGCTGCGTGTCCCATGCCATGCCATGCCATGCTGTGTCTGTGTCCCGTGCCATGCTCTGCATTCCATGTCATGCCTCCCCATGCCATGTTGTGTATTCCATGCCATCCCATGTCCTGCTGTGTGTCCCGTGCCAGGCCGAGCCGTGCCCACCCCAGGGACAAAGCAGAGCCCATCCAGCTGTGCCCCAGGCACATCCACGGCATCTGCCCACCATGGAATCCAGGATAACGGGATCCCCCTTCCCCCGGTCATCCCGGGCTCTGCTATCCCGTGGAGGACTTCACTTCCCAGCCCTTCCCAACCCTTTCCCAGCCCCTTCCCAACCACTTCCTAGCCCCAGCGCTTCTTAGCCCCTTCCCAGCCCCTTCCCAACCCTTTCCCAGCCCCTTCCCAACCCTTTCCCAGCCCCTTCCCAACCCTTTCCCAGCCCCTTCCCAACCCTTTCCCAGCCCCTTCCCAACCCTTTCCCAGCCCCTTCCCAACCCTTTCCCAGCCCCTTCCCAACCCTTTCCCAGCCCCTTCCCAACCCTTTCCCAGCCCCTTCCCAACCCTTTCCCAGCCCCTTCCCAACCCTTTCCCAGCCCCTTCCCAACCCTTTCCCAGCCCCTTCCCAACCCTTTCCCAGCCCCTTCCCAACCCTTTCCCAGCCCCTTCCCAACCCTTTCCCAGCCCCTTCCCAACCCTTTCCCAGCCCCTTCCCAACCCTTTCCCAGCCCCTTCCCAACCCTTTCCCAGCCCCTTCCCAACCCTTTCCCAGCCCCTTCCCAACCCTTTCCCAGCCCCTTCCCAACCCTTTCCCAGCCCCTTCCCAACCCTTTCCCAGCCCCTTCCCAACCCTTTCCCAGCCCCTTCCCAACCCTTTCCCAGCCCCTTCCCAACCCTTTCCCAGCCCCTTCCCAGCCCTTCCCAGCTCAGCCGCGCGGTTGCCAGGGTGCCACCCCCGGGCTGGGAACAGATGGCGGCGGCGCTCGGGGACACCCTCAGCTGCTGCTGTCGCTGGCTGCTGCCGCCGAGCGCGAATTCTGCTGGCACCGCTCCCTTCGCCGGCTCTGCCTCTGCCTCGGACCCGTTTTAATTACAGTAATTGAGTTATAATGAGTGATTGTGCCGGGCCGTTGTGCGCGGGGAGGCTCCGGTGCTGAGGGGCGGCCCCTGGCGCGCGTTGTTCGCCGCTCCGGGGGTGGCATCGCTTCCGAAGGCTCGCCGGAACCCGCGGCTGCTTCAGATCTTCATCGTGCTCCTCTTCCCGGCGCTGCTGCTGCCCTGCATCCCGCTGGAAGACGGCGGGAATGGATAAAAACTCGTTTGGCTTAATCCCCGCTGGGAAAAAAAAATAAAAAAATAGCAACGAGCGGAGCCAAGGTGGAAAGCGAGAGAGCGAAAATCCCAACCCCGCGGAGCTCCGAGCTGGAAAAATCCATCCTGGGGCTGGCACAGGGCGCCATGGCAGGAGGGGCTGGTGACACTGCGGCCTGCGACGGGGGATGGGGGACAGGACACAGGGAATGGCTTCCCACTGCCGGAGGGCAGGGATGGGTGGGATATCGGGAACGAATTCCTCCCTGGGAGGGTGGGGAGGGCCTGGCAGAGATTCCCAGAGAAGCTGTGGCTGCCCCTGGATCCCTGGCAGTGTCCAAGGCCAGGCTGGATGGGGCCTGGAGCACCCTGGGACAGTGGGAGGTGTCCCTGCCATGGGCCTGGATATCGTTTAAAGTTCCTTCCAACCCAAACCATTCCAGGATTCCACGATCCACCTACCGAAAATCCCCCTTTTCCCTGGATTCCTGTCCCTGTCAGTCCCACTCCTGTCCCCAGGGCTGTCCCCACCAGCCCCTAACATTCCAGGCTCTTGTGCCACGGCCAGACCAACTCAGGGAGGCTGGATTTGCCTTAAATCCCCAACTCTGTCCCCCACCAACGTGGGACGAGCCACCCCTCACCCTGCTGAGCCTGGAGCATTCCCGATTTCTGCCCGGGAAAAGCCCCGTGGCATTGCCCATCCTGGATTCGGGAATGCTGGTATGATCGGGCTGGGTTCGGGGGCACCTCTCGGACAGCCCTGAGAGAGCCCCACATGCAGCCCCGTTATCACCCCACACCTCGGGGGGAGGTGTTTGGGGTTTTTTGGCTTTTCTGGGTACCAATAAAAACTTCCATTGGAGCAAAACCTCGGCTGGCCAAAAGGAGCCTCGTTAATTCCAGGGAATTGTTTCATCTCGGCTCAACAGGAATAATGAATCTTTCTTTATTATTACTTTTTTTTTTATTACAAGATGAGTTGGTGAACCGCCAGCTTCCTCCGGGGGAATTCCTGGGGAGTGTTGATCCCGGCTGGAATTTACCTTGGGGTGGGGGGAGGAGGAATTTAAAAAAGGAGGAAAAAAAAGAGGGAAAAAATAAAAAGAGAAGGAAAAAAGCGAAGGTTTTAAAGGCTCAAACGCTGCTATTCATAACAACGTGTGATTGAGCTCAGCCTTTTCCTGACAGCTCCCAGATGGAGCCAAGGCTTTTCCACAACACCCTCACACAACACTTCCCTCCGGAGCCAGCTCCAGCCCCAAACAAAAATTGGGAGCACACAGGCGCCTTGTTATCCTCGGGAAAGCCGAGGAGCACCAGAGCCCGGAGGAATCCGGCCGAGCTTGGCCCTGCCTGCAAAATCCAACCCTGGGGCTGTGCGTGCCTGGGTCACCCTGTGGGGCTCAGCCCCCCAGTGTCCCCAGGTTTGTGGGGTGTCCCCAGGGCTGAGCCCCTGAGTGTCCCCAGGTTTGTGGGGTGTCCCCAGGGGGGCCAGGGCTGGGTTTGTGCCAGGGCTGAGCCCCTGAGTGTCCCCAGGTTTGTGGGGTGTCCCCAGGGGGGGCAGGGCTGGGTTTGTGCCAGGGCTGAGCAGTTCTGCGTTAATCAGAAAAGATAAAGAGTGGCATCAAAGTGCTGCGGGGACAGCTGGGCTTTAATGGGGTTTGGGAGATTTTTATGCTTCCATAAAACTTTCTGTGCGTTTTCAGGCCGGGAGAGCGCCCGGAGGGCTCCTCACCCCCGAGGCGCTGCTGGCAGCGGCGGTGGCACACCGCTGGCACTGAGTCCCCTCCGCTTCCCCTTGGATTTGCAGGGATGGACATGGAATATTCCGGACTGGCAGCGAAGGGCCAGGACCGAAGGGATCAGCGGATCTGTCGGTTTGGGGAGGGTGGGAATGCAGCGGATGGAGGGTGGAAGGGCAGAGCTTCCCTCGGGAGCCGGCAGGGCCAGAGCGGGGGGATGGAGCATCCCAGCCCAGCAGCCACCCCCTTCATCCCTGTCCCTCTCCAGCTCTCCTGGAGCCCCTTTAGGCCCTGGAAGGGGCTCTGAGCTCTCCCTGGAGCCTTCTCCTCTCCAGGTGAACATTCCCAGTTCTCCCAGCCTGTCTCCAGAGGGGTTCCAGCCCTCGGAGCAGCTCTGGGGCCTCCTCTGGAATTGCTCCAGCAGCATTCAGGTCCTCCTGCTGTTGGGAATCCCACACAAACCTCATCAAAGCTGGATACGGGCTGAGGTGGGATGGGGACAGGGACACTGTGGGATGTGTGGTAGCGTGGGCAGCACCTCGTGCCACCCCAGGAGCTGCTCCATGGGCCCTGGGCACACCTGGAATGCTGAAGGAGGAGAGCACAGGCTGATGGATTATTGGGATTTCCCAGGGCGGTCCCACAGCACCTGCAGGGGGGTTAATTAATGCCTCATTTAAACCCCAGAAGGGCTAAACCCGACCTGCTGCTGGCTCCAGCTCTCCCAACACCTTCCCCACGGCTTTGCCTACGGCAGGACTCCAGGCACAGCATTCCTGGCAGGACCAGGATCACACCCAGACAGCGCAAGGCTGGGATCAGTGCTGGGGCAGGTTCTTCCTCCCTGGGAATCCAGGAGCTCTTTTCCAGGCATCCAAGCGAATCCCCTGTGGCAGCTGGAAGTGCCCTGTGGCAGCTGGGCCGCTCTCGAGGTGCTGCTGGAGCCGTTCCATCCCACTCTGCCACTGGGAGCCGGGATGTTATCCCAAGTTTTGTTGTGTAACCAGAACACGCCGTGGATTGCCGTAATCCATTAATGCTCCCCACGGAGGATTTGGAGCTCCGGGCTTGTGGCCCAACGCCTTCCCTGGGGATAAACACGGCATCCCCTGGGAATGCTGCAGGGCAGGGAGAGACCGGGAAGGCTCCTCCCTGGGATCCCAGCGTGGGGGATGCATCCCTGGAGTGCTCCAGGTGCTCCTGGATGTGGGTGGCTCTGTCTCAGGTACCTCGGGACAGGGAGCTGCTCCTGGTGGCACTGCCCTTCCCATGGGATCATGGCCAGTGTCGGGTCCCTCTCCTGTGCTCAGCCCCTTCTCCTTGGAAAAAACAGCTCGGATCCCTCGGATCCCTTGAATCGCCCTCCGGACACGAGGGATGGGAGAAGGTGGTGGGCTCAGACAGTCTCCCACGGTGCTGCTCAGTTCCCAGCACATCCCTTCTCCCACGGCTGGGTGTTGGGAACGGATGAAAGGGAAAAAGGCACAGCAGGGATGAGTCCGAATTCTCCGTGAGGATGGAGCTGTGCCCATGGGATGCTCCTGCTCCAGGCACAGGTTTGGGAGCCCCTGCCTGACCTGCAGGGCAGGGAATGGCTTGGATCAGCCCAGATCTCGTGGCATGGCTGGGATCTCCTGGCACAGCCCCCCTGGCACTGGCTGTGCCCTCTGGATTGCTGCTGGACACAGCAGGAAGCCACCACTGCCCTCAGCTCTTCTGCAGGAGCAAAACGGGTCTGAAAACAGGGAATTTCATGGAAAGAGAGCCCAAAATGTCTGTGGGAGCAGCATCGGGGCAGGCCCAGGGGTCCCATGCTGGGCTCCCACCCAGCCCAGCTCCTCCTGGGATAAATTCCAGGGAGAGCTCAGAGTCTCTTCCAGAGCCTAAAGGGGCTCCAGGAGAGCTGGAGAGGGACTGGGGACAAGGGATGGAGGGACAGGACACAGGGAATGGCTTCCCTCTGCCAGAGGGCAGGGATAGATGGGATATTGGGAAGGGGTTGTTCCCTGGGAGGGGCATCTCCCCCTAAAATCCCTAGATTTAGGGAGTGTTTGGAAGCAGGCAGGGATCTGGGAAATGGAGATTTGGGGGGTCACAGGATACAGGCACACAGGAATCTGGGAAATGGGGATTTGGGGGAGTTTGGGGGTGGGACAGGCAGGGACTGGCTCATCCCAGCCTGGAGCTGCTCTGCCCCCGTGTCCCTGTGTGTGTCCCCAAACCTGGGCTGGCTGTGGGATCGTGGGGGCGGATGGGCTCCTGGGCACACACGGATACTCCGTGTCCCCCTGACGAGGAGTGGGAATGCTGCTGCCCCCACCTCCCGATGCACTTCTGGGGAGAACCTCAGATTCCGAGTCTCGGGCAGGTTCTAGAAGCGTCCCTGGGGATTTGCTGGTGATTCCTAAATTCCATGAAAAATTTATAGTCAGGACAGAAAGGAAAAAGGGGGAAGGGAAAAAAAAACCCACCCGGGTTGTTCTCAGCTGAGCCTCTCCATAAATTACCGGGATTTGCTTCCCAGGGTGGTCCGGGGAGTGCGTGCCAGACCCGCCTGTGTTCCAAGGGGGAGGATCCCGAGGTGAAGTGTTGGGAAAGGGGAGGGCAGAGCTGCTTATTTAAGGAAGGGCTGGAGAACGCCAGGAGAGGTCCCTGCACCTGCCAGGGGTCCGGGCAGCGCCAGGCTCGGGAATTCCAGGCTGGGATGTGGTTAATCCCAGTGCCCTCCATCCACGTGCAGAGCTGGGGAATGCTCGGAGGAATTTCTGGGCTGCTTTTGGGGATTTGGGGGAGTCAGCCAAGGGGATGGAGCTGGAGAGGGATCCACGGACACACCTGCGAGCTGCACCGGGACCGGGCCGCTCCGAGCCCTGGCTTTCAACATTCCAGGGATCCAGGGGCAGCCACAGCTGCTCTGGGAATTCCAGCCCAGCCCCTCCCAGGGAAAAATTCCTTCCCAATATCCAATCTCTCCCTGCCCTCTGGCAGTGGGAAGCCATTCCCTGTGTCCTGTCCCTCCATCCCTTGTCCCCAGTCCCTCTCCAGCTCTCCTGGAGCCCCTTTAGGCCCTGGAAGGGGCTCTGAGCTCTCCCTGGAGCCTTCTCTTCCTCAGGTGCACATTCCCAGCTCTCCCAGCCTGGCTCCAGAGGAATTCCAGCCCTTGGAGCAGCTCCGTGTTCTCCTTGTCCACCACTGCTGCACAACCCCGGACGCAGCCGTGACTGTAAAACCAACCCCCAAACGCGGGGACTCCCCAAGGCGAGGCCAGCGGGGACATCCCGGGCTCGGGAGGGGACAGGGAAGTGTCACCTTTCCTCCTCTTTCATTTCCCAGCCCCTGGATCCGCCGGGAAGGAACGAGGACGGGAATTACTGACACCGGGAAGAGCGGAGGTGAAAGGAGGGGGAAAATCTTTGTGGAAAAACAAGGTCCAGCTCCCCCTGCCCCGCGGCGGGTGCTGGGAGGGGACAGGAGGGGACACAGCCCCCCTGTGCTCCCACCCGGCCTTTAAAGGAGTTGGAATGTGCTGGAATCCAGGGAAAACTAATCCCGGCAGCACCCGGAGAGCCCTGGAGCGAGCCCCCCGCTCCAGGAAGGGCTTGGATGGCAGCGGATTCTGGTGTGAGGCCACAGGAAAAAGGTTATCTCGACTGGTGGGGTTTGGATTGGGAATTTTCGGGTCCAAGACGAGCCCGATCCGGGGCCTCCCCTCGGGTGTTTAATTCCCAAAGCCCGGCGGGGCCGCAGGAATGTCAAGCGGGGCTAAGTGCTCGCCCCAGCGGCATTCCCGGACAAAAGGCGACACTTGGGGGCATTAAATCGCTCGGGGACAGTCAAGGACTCTTCAAAGCGGCTGCGAATTGTGTGGCCAGGCTGGAAAACGCGAGGCACCAGCTCCTCCTGGCCCGGGCACGCCCCTGAGCGGGAAAAAGAATGGAGCAGAGAGCCAAAACCCCCCCCAAATCTTATTTTTGACTCGAAGGGGAGAGCTCGGGGTTGCCTGGCAAGCTCATCCCCGTGCTCCAGGATCCAGGGATCCTCCTCTTCCAGCTCGGTGTGGCAGCCGCGCGCAGGATGGATGCGTTTGATGCCCGATTTCCAGGCAGGGATCAGGCTGGAGAGCAGGGAGGGCAGCCGGGATGTGGGAGTGGCACCCACCGAAGCCGGGGGGGATGCCAGGGAAGATGCCAGGGTTGCCAGGGAAGCTGCTGGGGCAGCTGGGGAAGATGCCAGAGCTATTGGGAGGATGCTGGGGCAGCTGGGGAAGCTGCTGGGATACCTGGGAAAGATGCCAGGGTACCCGGGGAGGGTGCTGGGGCTCCAGGGGAGGATGCCAGGGCTGGAAACGATGCCAGGAGAAGGTGCCGGGGCTGTCAGGAGGGTGCTGGGGTATCTGGAGAAGATGCTGGGGCTGCTGTAGAGGATGTTGGGGTACCCAGGGAAGATGCTGTGATGGTGGGAGAGGATGCCGAGGTACCCAGAGAAGATCTGGGGAGGATGCCGAGGTACCCAGAGAAGATCTGGGGAGGACCCTGGGGTACCCAGGGAAGATCTGGGGAGGATGCTGAGGTGCCCGGGGAAGATCTGGGGAGGACGCTGGGGGACCCAGGGAAGAT
>VZRQ01009112.1:25903-73140 GCA_013397975.1 Machaerirhynchus nigripectus | reverse complement strand
CCAAGGCCAGGTGGGACGGGGCTTGGAGCAGCCTGGGACAGTGGAAGGTGTCCCTGCCATGGAATGGGCTGGGCTTTAGGGTTCTTCCCAACACAAACCATTCCAGGACTCCATGATTCCCTGGTTGGTGGCACCAGGAAGAAGTTCCCCATCCTTCAGAGGACACAGCTCACAATCCACTGGATCCACAGGAACTCCAGGAGTTTTCCTCCTCAGAGCGATCCCCAGGAAGGGAACAATCGGAGCCAACATCTCTTCCACACCTTTTCCTGCAGATCTCTCTCGCAAAGCCGGAACAAATCCATGGAAATGCCATCGCTGGCAGCGCAGTGACTTCTTTTCCCTTTTATCCATCATTTTATGTCCAAGCCTTCCCTCTCCCTGCTGTGTCCCAGGGTGGCTCCATGGCCTTTCCTCAGTGTTTTCCCCGCGTGGAGCCCCCAGATCCCACAGCGGGGAAGGGAATCATTTCCCGAGGCTCGCTGTCCCCCGGGAATGCGGGCGCATCCCTGGATCGGCGGGAATGAATCACCAGGCAAATATTTGCTGTGTGATCGCCACCCCCAGCTTCCCACGTGGAGTGGGGAAGCCTGGAAATGATGGAGAAGGAGGAGGAAAAGGCTGGGAGAAAACTCCAGCATCCAGCACGCGCTTCCCGCCAGGATCTGCAGCCTCTGGATGCTCCCAGCTTTCCTCAGAGCCCCAAACCTGACCAAAATGAAGAGAAACCTACCCAAATCAGGACAAACCTGTCCAAAATCAAAGCTGCCCAAAATGAAGATAAACCTCTGAGCCAAATCAAGATAAACCTACCCAAAATCAAACCTGCCCAAAATCAGGACAAACCTATCCAAAATCTGGGTGAACCTCCCCAAAATGAAGACAAACATATCCAAAATCAAGATGAACCTGCTCAAAATCAAGACAAACCCACCCAAAATCAAGATAAACACCCCCAAATTCCCAATCCAGGGCATTCCCTGCTCATCCCACTGCAGCAATGCCAACCTTCCTCATCCTCCCAGCTGGAAAAGCCCAGAGAAGCTTTAATTAGGATTTCATTTTGATCTGATAACGATGATGTGTTTAGTAAATATCAATTATTATCCAGGATATTTTTGTCCCAGCTCCCAGCGATGCCAGGGATGTGTATCCCACATCCTTAAGCCTCCAGAAATCCTGGGATTTTTAACGAACAAGCAGCTTTTAAAGCATAACAGTGCTTCCAGGAGGTGAAATTAAAGGATTAACCTGAGCCAGGCCGGGATTTGGGGGCTGGAGGAGGGAGAGGAGCAGTGGGAAGGCCGGGAAGTGACATCCCACACCGGCTCCTGGTTTTCCAGCAGGATCCAGGGATGTCCTGAGCATCCTCCTCATCCCGGAGTTCTCCTGAGCCGAGGGAAGCTGGGAATGAAACCGCTGCTGGATCAGCAGGACGGGGACCAGAGGGAACTTTGGAAAACTCAGGGATGAGAAACGTCACCAATCCCCTCTTGGAAAGAAGGAAATAATTCCTCATGGATTTTATGGGCTGAGGGGAGCGATCCGGGGGGACCAAGGGCTGGGCGAGCAGGAATTTCTCCTCCCAGGTGACCAAACAGCTCCGATTTGTCTCTGCCTGGAGCAGGAAAAGCCCCACGGGAGCTCCTCCAGCTCCATCCCAAACAAAGCCTCCCTTTATCCCGCGGCGTTTTGTTCCCATGGCACGGAGGTCAGCGGGAAAGGAGATTTATTAAGGCATAAACAAACCTCGGGAATGCTGCCGGTAATTCCACTTCCGTTCAAAAGCGCGGTGGTTTTTAAAGCTCCTTTAAATGATCTCTTCCCAAAGAAAACTCCCGTGTAATCTGCCGGGGAGGGAGGGAGCGAGGGAGGGCTGCTGAGCCATGAATTATTCAGGGAAGGCTCCGCGCCGCTCCCGGGAGCCTCTGGAGATTATTCCCACCATTGTCCGTCGTGATGGGTCATTATGCACTCCCCGGATTTAATCTTTGGGGCTATCCAGCGGCACAGGAAAAATGGATGAATAACAATTTTCCTGTAATAACCTTCAACTAACCTTTCAACCGGAGTGAGTAATTCCAATCCTATTTTCACATCAATGCCGGAGTCAAAGCCAGGCAATTATCCCTTATCTCTTCCAGAACCCTCCTCCTTTAATTTTTAAAGGGATGTTCAAGCACTTACTGGAGGCAGGAAGAAGAAAGGAGCCTGGGATGGAGTTCGGGAATGTTTTGATGAGCCGTGATAGAGATGAGCTTTGGATAATTATTAATTTCTCCCTTCCCGCTCCCATTTTGCCGCATTCCTCAGTTCCCAGTTGCCTCGTCCTGCTGCTGGGACAGGGAAAGGATCATGCCCCAATTCCCTGAGCCCCCCCTTTTTGGCCCCAATTCCTGAGTGTCCCCGACAGCTCTGGGTGGCTCCGGTGCGCCCTGGGTGACAGGTGGCTCTTCCAAAGTCACCCACCAGCATTCCCAAAATCCCAACCCTGCTTCCCGGGACAGCGAGACAGAGGAGAACCATTCCCCTCTTTCCCATGCGGGGCGGCCACCGTGGGGCCAGCACCAAACACGCGTCACCATCGGTGTCCCCAAGGGGTCCTGGGCGGGGACAGGAGCCTGCAGGGGAAAACAGGGATGCGCTGCAGAATTCCCGGAGCTGGGATCCCGCTTTGCCCGGCACCAGCCGCGTCTGAAGTCGCAGGGTTGAGATGGTGAGCAAGGAATGAGGCGCTGGTCGCCAGGCCCCTGTTCCCCGGTGGGAATTTGGACTGAACGCCGGGAAAAAAAACTCGGGAAGGGACTTTGGATCAGCGCGGGAGGCTGGGCCGGGGGTGAGAGCCGAGTTTGGGGAGCAGGACCGGCCCCATTCCAGCCCTGATCCCGGAGCGCTCCCGGCTCTCCCTGCTCCAGACCCGCTCCAAGCTCCTTTCCCACCTGGGCCGACGTGGGAGGAAGGAAAAACCTCTGGCACATCACTGGAAGAAAACAACCAACCCATTCCATAATTCCGGGATTATACACATATATAAAATCGTATTTATTTATAAAAAATAGACCTATATAAAATATATTTACATATTAAAATATCCATACATAAAAACATATTTACATAGAAATACACTTCTATAAAAATCTATTTCTTTATTTAGGAGCCAGGAGCTGCCGTGTCCGTGCCCCGGCCCGGCTGCCTCTGCCCCCATCCATGAAATCCCCTCCCCTAAATGTCCAAAACTGCCCTGTTTGCTCTCGCTCTTCCCGGGAATATCACCGGGATCATCCGGCTGCGTTTGAAAGTCCAGTGCCCGGCAGATTCCTCCTAACCAGAGCGGTAATTCCACGGGCAAAGCAGCCCACTGTTCCCGGAGAACGGCACCGGGAAGCGGGAATGCTCCGCTCCACACCCGCTGTCCCCGTGCCCGGGTGTTTGAGAGAGCGGGGATCCGTCAGAGCATCCCGAGCCCCGGGATCGGGGCCGGGCGGCTTTAAGAGCCCTGGAATGCCATGGGAAGAGGGAGCTGCCGCCAGCTGGCAAAGCCGGGAGCTCCGGATCAATGCCGGCGATTGCTCGGCACCTGCGGGATCACAGGGAACGGGGAAGAAGAGGAATTAAAAGGAAAAATCAGCTGGAGGTGAGGGCAGGGGATGGGCAGGGGCAGGGCAGGAGCAGGGGTGTGCAGGGAATGGGGCAGGAAAGGGATAGGGATGGTCAGGGAAGGATCAGGAATGGGCAGAGCTGGGATAGGGATGGTCAAGGGAGGAGCAGGGATGCTCACAGGGATAGGGATGCTCAGTGAAGGATCAGGAATGGGCAGAACACGGATAGGGATGCTCAGAAAAGGACAGGGACGCTCAAGGCAGGATGGGGAATGGGCAAAGCATGGACAGGGATGGTCAGGGCAGGGATAGGAATTCTCAGTGAAGGGTCAGGGATGGCCAGGGCAGGACAGGGATGGTCAGGACAGGGACAGGGATGGGCAGTGCATGGGACTGACCACCAGCACTGGCACTGGTGTCCCCAGGGTGTCCCCAGCCACACAGGGGGGTCCTGGGTGCCAACCCCCCGTGCATCTCTCTGGGATGCACAGTGTGGGAATCTTGGGATTGTCCTGTGATCCTTGTGGGTCCCTTCCAACTCAGGATATTTCACCATTCCATGATTCCACGATCCTGCTGCAGCCAGCACCTCTCTCCCGCCTCATCCCAGCAGGAATCTGGCTCTCCTTCTCCAGGCCTGGATCACACCAGCCATAAACCCAGATGGGAATCGCTGCCCGACTTCCAGCTCACCGGGAAAGGTGAACAAACAGACCTTGTTTGGGGGAAATTCCTTCTCCATGAGCTTCCCCAGCAGCGCATCCATGGAAATCCAGGCATCCCAGCATCCAGGGCCTGCCCATGCCGCCCTGTTTATCCTCCCAGTTCTCCCAGTCTAGCCCAGTAGGGATGGGCCAGTGCTGCCCAAGGCCTCTGTCCCGACACGTCGGCCGCACCGTGAGCTCGTCTGGACGGAGATATCTTGGAGCCAAGGCTCCATAAATTCCATATTAGTCACCCAGAGCTGCATCCCACGGCTCTGGAATAGCTGCAGGCTGAGAACAGACCTCTAAAAGGCGATTAAAAATCCCGGGAAATAAACAGAGAGGGGGAGACGCCAGAGCTGGGCCTGCTCCGAAACACTGGGAGATTTCTTATGGAGGGGGTTGGGAATAAATCGGGCACTTGTGGAATGCTCGGCAAGGTGCATTTGTCACTGCCTGGGCTGGCTGTTCCCGGGCTATGCAGAGGAAAACAGGCAGGAATTCAGGAATTCCATCCCTGCCAGGGCAGGAATTCAGGATTGCTCCATCTCTGCCGGGGCAGGCGTGGGCAGGACCTGGATGCGTCTCTGGAGGAGGAGACATTGTCCAGGCCTTGTCCTTTACTCCTTCCCTTTGTTCCGGCCTCAGTTGCAAGCCTCGGGAATGAGCAGCTGTGTGGGAGCCTGCGGATGATTCCGGAGGCTCTGGAACAGCTGTCCCCACGGTGTCCCCAGCCCTGGGGGACAAACCCACTGTCCTCAACAGAGACCCCACACAAGGGCCCCACCAACTGATGATCCAGCGGAGAAAGCATCACTTTCCAGAGATCCAAGGAGCATCCCAGGGATTTCAGGAGCAGGTCGGCACCACAAGCAGAGGTGCCACATCTGCACTGCCCCCAGGGTGGGCGCTGGGCTTTCCCTACATCCCCGCTGCTTCCCAAGGATTCCTTTGCAAATCCAGTGAGCAAGGGATCCCTTTCTCACGGAACTGTCCTCAGCATCCTTTGAGAGTTCCACGCCTCTCGTGAGAGGAAATCCAGCCCTGGCACAGGGAATCCCATCCCCGCGGGGATTTAAATCCATGTGGATGAGGAACTTGAGGACACGGTCAGTGGTGGCCTTGGCAGTGCTGGGAATGGTTGGACTCGATGACCTTAGGGGGCTTTTCCAACCCAAATGAATCCATGATTCCATGATCCTACAGAGAGGCGCCCACCCCTGCTGGTGTCCCCTCACTGCAGTTGTGTCACCCAGAGCCAAACCCCCTCCCCAGTCCCACCCTCCCAGTGAACTACAGAGCAAAACATTCCAATCCTGCCATTCCCAGATCCAGGAGCAGAGATTTCCCACCCTGGAGCTCCATCCCGATGAGGCAGCAAAGACAAACATTTTGTCAGCACTGACAGAGCTGAGCTTTTAGGAAAGGGAGGGGAAAAAAAAAGGGAAAACGGGGAAAAAAATTAATTGGGACAACTTCCAGAGGGGAGCCAGGTGTGCTGGAGACAGGAGAGCCATCCGGAGCAGGGAATGATTTAGAGGGAAGCACGGAGAGGATTTGGGAAACCATGGCACCGGGTCCCCACGGTGCTCATTACGGTTGTACAGATTGCAGCTCCCAGCTCTCCAAAGTGCCCATTATTAATCCATAAAAACTTCGCCCGAGTGATTGAATCCAATGATTACTGGAGCAGGCAAACATGGGAGATGGGAAAATATCCTGGCGCTCTCCAGCAAGGCTCTGGGAGCAGGGAAAAAAGAAAAAAGAGGGAGAAAAAAAGGAAAATGTTGTGAAATATTAATGAGAGCTGTTTGCCCCCAGGCATGGAGCGCAATCCAGGCTTTCCCGGGGACATCCAGTGGAAGAGCTGATTACTGTGGATAAACATCCTGAAATATTTGGGATCTTTGGATTTCACCTCTGGCGTGGCCACCAAAGCCGATTCCCTTATCAGCCCTCTGCAGGCGTGGCCCCAGGGGATCCGGAGTGCTGGAGACGGGGCTGAGCCTCGTTTCAATGGAATTAGCACCGGGATGAGACTCTGGAAGATGGCGTGGGAGCCTTTGGCAGAGCAGGGGATTTACTGCCGGCTCCGATCCCTGGGAGTGTAACCAATGGATTGAGGACACCACAGAGTGCCAACAATTAACAGGGAATTAGGGAAGGAGGAGTGTCCATCGCGCCAGGTGGGGCTGGAAGCGCCATCCCACGGCTCTCAGGGATGCAGAGATGTCCGCGGGAGCACTCAGGTTGTGCTCATTGGGATGGAGTCTGACTGTCCCAGCTGTCACTGGGGGGAATAGAACATCCACGGCGCTGGTTTTCCATGGCTGTTGGGCACGGATGAGCTCCCGGCACCGCCGGACAGGGGACACGGAGGGCGATGTCATGCGGTGCCACCTGAGCGTGGGCGGGGCACTGCCACGCCCCCCCACTGCACCTTTCCCGCCTTTCTCCCAACATTCCCTTCCCATTTATGTGCTGTTTTTCCCTGAATCCCAGAATCCCTGAGGTTGAAAAAGCCCTCCAAGGCCACCAGGTCCAATGTCCACCTTGTCCCCAGCCCAGAGCACTGAGTGCCACATCCAGGAATTTCTTGGACACCTCCAGGGATGGGGAGTCCAAACCTCCCTGGGCAATTCCAGTGCCTGACCACCCTTTTCCATGAAGAAATTCCTGCTAGTGTCCACCCTGAGCCTCCCCTGGCTGTGCTGGACCTGGATTTCCTTCCATGTGCCCCTGGATTTCCTTCCAGTCTGGAAAACCTCTCCGCAAGGCTGTGATGTCCAGGCAGCTCCTCTCCCCCACTGCAGGTCTTGGAGTTGGGAGGATGCTGTGGTCCCGGTAGGATGCTGTGATCCCAGTGGGATGTGGTGATCCCAGTGGGATGCCAAACTGGGGAAGCAGAAAGGAGCCCCAGCAGCATTGGATACAGCCTGAAAATTCCAGGATACCCATGGAAATTGTGCTGGGATTGCATCCCAGCAATCCCAGCTCCTCCGTTCCCTTCCCGGTTCCTCAGGAAGCCTCCCAGCAAGGCTCCCTCTCCAAAGGACAACTTGGATAAACATTTTCCTAAACGAACAAGGCCAACTGCGAGGAATTCCCCAAAGCAGGCTCTGCTTCCGGGCAGGAACAGGGAACTCAGCAGCTGGCAGAGGGGCCAGGGATGCATTTAATATCCCACTGGAAAATCAGGAATGGGAGAGACCCAAACCCCTTCCATTGCTTGGTCTGAAGTGCTGGACTCGCTGTTGGTGTAACTGATGGGAGAATGGCCCCATTCCCACCTGGAGTTAATGGGAAAATGGCCCAATTCCCACTGGGGCTGAATGTGAGAACAACCCCGCTCCTACCAGGATCTAACGGGAGAACAACCCCATTCCCACTGGGAGCTAATGGGAGAGAACAGCCCCATTCCCACTGGGAGTTAAAGGCAAAACTCCCACTGAGGAGGGAGCCAAGATCCACGATCCCCAGAAACAACGGAGCCGGGATGCAGTGGAAGAGCTAAAATTAACCTGAGAGCTCGTTAGCGAGATGAGGGAACATCCAATAAAGTGACATTTTCCTTGTAACACGTTGCACTTGGAGGGTTTTCCGTCCTTGGCAATGGATTTGCTGCTCGGAGGTGCTTCCCTTCTGCTCAGCCACCGAGCCCGGGCTCGTTAGGGAATTTTTAATTAGCTTTTCTTTTCCAGAGAGACTGGAATTGAAGTTTCCACGTGAGCCGCAATTTGTAGATGTTCCCATTAAAATCCTGGTGTATCCATGGTCGCTCCTCAGCTTGTCTCCATCCAGCACTGGTGGTTTATGTGTTCAAATCCCAATGAATCCCAAAAGGTTTGTGGAATCCAGCCTGTCTGGATCCTGGCTCAAGGAGACAGGTTACTCATTCCTTAGGCTTTTCCCATAGAAAAGGTTCCATCCGGCCAATCCATGAGTAAAACCAGGACAAGGAGCACCAAACCCAGCCAAGCTGAGTTCCCAGACTACAGTGAAGCCCATTCATCCCGAGGGATGAGGCAGGGAAAGGAATCCCGATGGCTTTGGGAGAGAATTCCAGAGCAAACAAAGGCCTGATGTCAGCAGATAATGACTTTGGAATTAACGGCCCATTCCAGGCCCCATGGAAGGGAGGAGAAAGGGGAGCCGGGAAAAGCCTCCCTCTTTCCTGAAGTCCTGCTGCAGGTTTTCGTGGATAAATTAAATCCTGGAATTGTTGCTGGCCCAGAAAGGAAATCAGTTGGAGCTGTGATGTTCCAGAGGTGCCCTGGTGGAAGGGGAGAGGGAGAACACGATGGAGAGGAGAGGGATAACAGGATGGAGAGGAGAGGGGTGTCGGGATGAAGGGAAGAGGGATAACAGGATGGAGAGGACAGGAATGTCACCATGAAGGGAAGAGGGATGACAGGACATCATGACCATGCCAGCCCTGGCTGAGCTTCCTTCGTTATTCCCCTTTTTTTCCCCCAAAAGGTGGGAAAAGTTGAAGAAGCAGGAGCAGAGTCCTCTCAAATTAAAGCATTCAAGGGTCATTTGAGTTTTCCCAAAATAAGGAGATGCTCACCTCAGAAATCTCCTGGGAAGCAGGAGAGGGGAAGAGCCAAGCCAGGCTGCAAATTCCATGAGAAACAGGCAAAACCCCTGCTGAGGTTTGGATCTGACCAAATCCAACCCTATTCCAGCGCCATCCCAAACATCTGGGGCTCGCTCAGATGAACGGTTCCACTTTTGGGTGGTGATAAATAAATAAAGGAAATAAAAAATAAATAAATGTGTTTGGAAAGCGATAAAGTCATTAAAAAATTCATTAAAGAGCCAGAGCCTGGCTGAGATTGCAGCCCAAGAGCCTTTTCCAGCACCAGCTCCTGCTCTGATTTCCTGGGAACTGAAGGTTGAGCTCTCCTCACAAACCCCAGCGGGCAGCACTGATCCAGAGAAAATTCCAAGGGACATAATTAATGAGAATTAATTAACCTGACGGAAGGGGCTTGCTGCTGGTGGCCCGATGTGTTCAGCGAGTGAGTCCTGCGCCAGGCAGTTTTCCTCCCTCTCCCTGTTTTCCGCATGGATGAGGAGGCGGAGGTGGCTCCGGCACTTTGGGGATGAAGCAGACAAGGCACTTCTATGGTCCACTACACCTTTAATGTATGGAAAGGAATTAAAACGGGAGACAAATTCCTCGCCAGGCAAAGCGCAGCCAGCCTGGATTTCCGTATGCATGGATGGGCTGATGTGCGGATCCGTCATAAAACCGGCATTAAAAATTAGTCGGAGCTGTTAGGCCAGCACAGCTGAGCAGATGGTTCCTGCTCGGAAGTGTTTCAGGAATCTCCTTTTACTGTCCGTGGATGCCTCATGGCCTGGGATTTTCATTATCCACACTCCATGGAGCATCGCAGCTCCACTGTCGTTTCCTTCGGCACGGATGAGTTCCTGCAGCATGGAACGGCATGGAAAGGCATGGGATGGCATGGGATGGCATGGGATGGCATGGGATGGCATGGGATGGGATGGGATGGAATGGGATGGGATGGGATGGGATGGGATGGGATGGGATGGAATGGAATGGAATGGAATGGAATGGAATGGGATGGAATGATATGGCATGGCATGGCATGGCATGGCATGGCATGGCATGGCATGGCATGGCACTGTGGCCACCCCTCAGGCAGCTTCAGGCTCCAGCTGCCCAAAACCCCCCTGGAGCAGAGCTGTTGGCACCATGGGGGGGGTCTCCTGGGATTTTGGGAATGTTCTTGTGTCACAAAATCTGGGATGGGTTGGGACCTTAAAGCCCATCCCATTCCACCCCTGCCACGGCAGGGACAGCTTCCACTACCCCAGGCTGCTCCAAGCCCCCTCCAACCTGGCCTTGGGCACTTCCACGGATCCAGGAGCAGCCACAGCTTCTCTGGGAATTCCATCCCAGCCCCTCCCCACCCTCACAGGGAGGAATTCTTTCCATAAATCTCAGCTCATTAAAAAGCTGCATTTGCTGGGATGATTAATCTGCCTCCCCTGAGGAAATTCTCCCTTTTCGGTGTTGGTCAGTGCCGGAGAGGAGGAGCTGCTGGAATTAAAGGGAATCACCACAATGCTATCCCAGGGTAGGGAAAGGTGGGAGTGCCTGCCCTGGAGGTGCTTCCAGGTGGGCGGACGGAGCGGAGTGACTGTGCTGATGTTTATCTCCAGAGCTGCAGACTCAGCCAGTGATGTCTCCACAGATGGGGAAAGGGATTGGCCAGTTTTCCCTCTGGGATCAGCCGACATCACCGTGTGGGAATGTGGCAAGGACCAGACATGCCGTGTCCTCGTTCTGGACTTCAGGGCCGCTCTCGCCCTGGGTGTGCCCTCTTCCCAGGCCAGGCTGGACTTGGAGCAACCTGGGATAGTGGAAGGTGTCCCTGCCCACGGGGATGGAACGAGATCAGCTTTAATGTCCCTTCCACCCAAACCATTCCAGGATTACATGGAAAGAGAGGATAGGAAACCCTGCTGGGGATCACCTGCTCCTTATCAGATTTGATATGTCCATAAAAAATGGGGAAAAATAATGGATCTACATAAGGAATTCATGCCCGTGTCTCCTGAGGGTTTGTGACCCCCAACACCACCTTTTTCCCCTCATTTTCCCAACGCTTCCGACGACCTCACAAAGAAACCTCACAGAGTTCTCTACATTTCCCCCCTCCCTTTCCTCTGGCTCTATGGATCACCTCTGGACAAAGCCAGGCCTCGTTAGCAGCGAGCCCCAATTTACCATTTCTCATCAGCAGCGGAGAAGAAATTCCGTGTTTTTTTAATTTCCAGGAGGATCTTCAACGCCTGCCAAGGCCATTAACGAGCTGGAGAGTAACGAGGTGCTGGGATCGCCTCAGACAGGCCCAGACAGAGCCTTAATTACCTCCTGTGCTGCTGGAGTTCATGAGGGCAGACGTGGCTTAGGCCAGACCTCTCCATCACAAAGCGTGGCTTAGGCCAAAATATTCCAGAACAGAGCCCCGGCCTCTCCTGATATCCCAATCCAAAATATTCCAGAACAGAGCCCTGGCCTCTCCTGATGTCCCAGCCCAAGGGTTTAATGGGGCACTTCCACATCTCTCCAAATGACGGCTGTGGAAAAGCAGGGCTGTTATCCTACACTTTAGATCCAGGATTTCTCCATGTTGCTGCAAGTCCCGGCACTGGGAAAAGCCCTTTCCTAGGATTTGCTGGATGGATTCTTGCACGCAATCCCAGAGTTCCACTCCCAGCTCCAACCAGCTGGAACCAGCACTCCCAAAGGCAGCCCTGGGGTCAGGGGCATTGTTAGTGCCAATCAACACCAATTATTTCTCATGGAGCAAGGTTTTCGGAAACCATGGATCAGCGGGATTGGCTGTGTGGGATCATATCCTGGAGCTGCTCTGGGCAAGCAGGGAAGGGCCAGGCTGGTTCCACCCATCCCATCCCATCCCATCCCATCCCATCCCATCCCATCCCATCCCATCCATCTTTTAACCCCAGGAATTGCCCCTTGTTGACATTCCACAACCCCCCGCAGCAGGCACACAGATATTCCCAGCCAGACCCACAGCTCCCGGCATCGTCAGTGCTGGAGCTCGCTGGGAAGTGGAGCATTGGGAACCACAGAATCCTGGAATGGTTTGGGTTGGAAGGGACCTTAAAGGCCATCCCATTCCAATCCTAGTGCAAAGGCACCTTCCACTATCCCAGGTTGCTCCAAGCCCTGTCCAGCCTGGCCTGGGACACTTCCAGGGATCCAGGGGCATCTGAGGAGGATTTGAACTCTCCTCGTGGACCCCCACTCTGTATCCCAGATCTGCATTCCCTGCTCTGGCGGGTGGAGCAGAGACCCCATCCAGGTGCTCCCACCCCCTGACCTGCGGTGCTCGGGGGCTCCATCCCCCCAAAACCCCTCCAGGAGCTCACCTGGGACCCTCCAGAATCCCCCAAACCCATCCCAAAGCAAACACCAGGATGAGGAATCTTTTGGGATGGGCAGGGAACTGGGTGCGAGCCCACCGCGAGTTGGGGCGGGGGCCCCACAGCTCCCTCTGCGGTGACAAAAGCCGCCCCTAATTAGCATAATTAATGACTTTGTGGCCTCAGCAGGCCGCAGCTCCAAAGATTCCCTCCCTCGTTATCTTTAATTAGGCTCCCCAGCACCTCGAGCAGGGTGGAGCCATCCGTTATTCCTTAATGATCTCCCCCTTCCCGGGAACAGCTCCGAGGGATGCGGCGCGCACAGACACAAAGGGCAGCTCCTTCTTTACCGTGTCCCTTGATCTCCCAAAAAAACCCAAGGAAAAGCCCGGGATCAGGATGGCACATGGGAATTGCTGTCATCCCACTGCAGCTCCTCCAGGAGTGGTTTATTCCCTCCTGGAGCTGGAATCCTCCCAGGATCTTGCAGGGCAGGAGCTTTTAGGGCATCCAAGGGAGGCAGGGAGGAAGCAGGGTGGGGAAGGAATATCCCATTTTTCAGGAGACAAAACATGGACACTTCACTCCCGTTAGGGCTGCACATCCCAGGCCTGAAAGGTTTGCTTAAAATTCCACAATCCTCCACCCAAAGGCTTAAATCCCGGGATCTCTCCCTGCATCCATCGGCATGGATCCAACAGCTCATTGGCATCGCAGGGCCTATCCCATGGGTTCTTCCCAGTTTTAGACCTCCCCAGTTTGGATGGATCATGGAATTCTGGAATGGTTTGGGTTGGAAAGGCCCTTAAAGCTGATCCTATTCCACCCCATTCCATGGGCAGGGACAGCTCCCACTATCCCAGGTTGCTCCAAACTGGCCTTGGACACTTCCATGGATGGGGAATCCATATTTATATCTCAGGAAAGCCTCGCTGCTTTTCTCCTTCAAAGTTTCCCATCCAAGCTCCAAAACTCATTTAGGAAGCAAAGATTATAAAATTATAGCTGTATCCCTGTCCACGGAAACCTTAATCCCAAGATTCCTATAGAGCACAGCCAGGACCAGCAGCAGGGAGATGGATGCATCCACAAAGAGAAATCTTGGATGCAAACAGGAGAAAAGATGGATTGGTGGCCAGAACCCCATCCCAACCCACAGGCACCCACTGCCAGCCCAGCAAAACCCCGGGAGAAGCAGGACACGAAGGAAAAACCAGGGTAAACCATCCACGTGCTGAGCCTTTCCCTAATTAACGTCACTGAGGAGATATCTGGGAAAGTGGCACCTCAGAGTTCCTGCTAATTAAAGGCTGCTTTTTCCCGGGAAGCCTTTGTGGGAGCTGCTCACAGCATCCAGCTGGAATTTTCTGACCTGTGGGCTCCGGGCACAGGATGATCCTGGATTGGGAAATGCTCATGAATCCCAATGCCCTGCTCCTGGCATCAAATTTGCTCATCAAATCCCTAATCACGGTCCAGAGCTGCTGCTCATCCCAAATTCTTCCCTGAAATTATTCCGCAGGAGCCACCCCAGCACCGCCCATTCCACGAGAGGAAAGGCTGGGAATTTCCTCCCTTCTTGAACACTCTGGAATTCCATGGATTCCAAGGTGGTTTCTGCACTGAGCAGGCCTGTGGGAACCAGGACTGCAGGAATAATCCTGGAATGGTTTGGGTAGGAAGGGACCTTCAAGCTCACCCAGTCCCACCTTCCTGACCGCACCTTCCACTATCCCAGGGTGCTCCAATCCTGGAATGGGTTGGGATCTTCAAGCTCATCCAGTGCCACCCCTGCCATGGGCAGGGACACCTCCCACTATCCCAAGGTGCTCCAAGCCCTGTCCGACCCAGCCTTGGACATTCCAGGGATCCAGGGACAGTCACAGCTTCTCTGAGCCAGGGCCTCCCCCCCCTCCCAGGGAATATTCCCAATATCCTGCCTATCCCTGCCCTCTGGCAGTGGGAATTATAACCCTGCCATGAGGTGATGCCAGCAATGACCATCCCAATGGTTTTCCAAGGATCCTAGCCCCTCTCCCCGTGTCCATCCCAGCCTCGGCTCCGCATCCATCTCCGCTTTTTCCGCAAGCCCTCGAAGCCTGGGAGGGATTGGATTCAAACGTGCCAAACAATCCTCATTTATCCCTGCCAGCTCCGAGCCTCCTCCCTCTCCGCTCACTCCTGTTTTCCTCAATCGCTACCTTTATTTTTGCAATGTGTCTATAATTACCAAATGTTCCGAGATTCTGCCCAAAATTCCTCCCCTCGGAATCCGGGGATGTCTCCTCGCTGCTGTCAATTTGGGCTCTAAATGTTGTGATTGATAAAATTAAACTGTGAAGCGAGGCACGAAATCTGTCTCATAGACACCACTTCTCCCGAGGGCTGGCACCAGGAGAAAACAACGCCAGGCAGGGGGAAAAAACCACCAAACGATTCCCCGGAGAACGGGGGGGATTTGTGAGTTTTTCCTTGAGGAACTTAATAAGACATCCCGAGCTGGAATTTTTATTCAGTTCCTTGCGAGATCCCGAATTTCTCCACTTTAATTGCTCCAAGCAGGGAAGCTTTAGTCACAGTGTAATGTACCCAGGCGTGTTCCGGCTTTAATGAATCGTCCCAACTCTGCATTCCAAGCAATTAAGGGAAATCTGGCTGTTCGTTAGTGAGGCGGAAAATAAATTTAATCTCTCTTCTAAAAAATCAATTATCCTGCTGTAATGGAGAATTCAATTTGGGTCACGCTCCATAAATTTCCCGGGTTTAGGATGTTTTGTGAGCACTCGTTATTAGGTTGTGCACGTGGGGGGGATCTGGGAATGGGGATGCGTTGGGAAGCATCCCGGAAGTTTCCTCAGGAGCTGGAGTGGGTTCAGAGTGAAAGAGGGGAAGTGTGGGTTACAAATAGGGAAGGAATTCCTCCCTGGGAGGGTGGAGAAGCTCTGGAAAAAGGGTGTTCACCTGGGGAAGGGAAGGATCCAGGGAGAGCTCAGAGCCCCTTCCAGGGCCTAAAGGGGCTCCAGGAGAATTGGAGAGGGACTGGGGACAAGGGATGGAGGGACAGGACACAGGGAATGGCTTCTCACTGCCAGAAGGCAGGGATGGATGGGATATTGGGAAGGAATTCCTGTTTGGGAGGGTGGGGAGGGCATGTGCTGGAATTCCGAGGGAAGCTGTGGCTGCCCCTGGATCCCTGGAAGTGTCCAAGGCCAGGTTGGACAGGGCTTGGAGCACCCTGGGACAGTGGGAGGCGTCCCTGCCCATAGCAGGGGTGGCACTGGATGGGCTTTAAGGTCCTTTCTAACCCAAACCATTCCAGGATTCCATAATTCTCTGATTCAAAGCAACGGGAATCTGTGGCCTGGGATGTTGTGGCCATCCAAACCCATCCCTCCACCACTGGGAGTGAGCTGGGAAAAGGAGCTGCTGGAGCCCACGGATCCATAGGGACATCAGGGCTCCACTTCTCCCTCCCAGGCACCGGGATCCCGGTTTCCGATGCACGCAGAGCCCGCACAGGCACCGGGATCTCACCCCCGGACCTGGGATGACGCTGAGGATGAAGCCAGGATGGCACAGAGCCAAGAGCATCAGGGCATCCCTGAGGATGCTGGAAACGTGGAAATCCAGCAGGGAATCCAAGCGCGGGCTCTTCTCTGGAGCATTCCCTCTTCCCAGCCTCATTCCTGGTCACCTGGGCACCACATTCCAAAGGGACACAGAATACCTGGAAGAGCTGGGGCACCTGGAAGAGCCGGGCCAGGCTTTGGTGGGCACAGCCTCGTTCTCCATCCCGGGGAAACCAAGGGAGGGAATCCAGCGGCAATCCCAGCCAGTCCCGGCCCTTCCCGGCACTCGGAGTCTGCGCACACCTTGGGAGCGGCTCAAGCTCCTAATTAAGCTCGGCTTTCAGCAGCTCCTAATTAATCTCGGCTCTCCGTGGGTGATCTGGGCTTCGCAGCTCATTAAAGCCTTTCCTCCTCGGAGAATCTTTTCCTCTGCTCCCTTTTCCTTGGGAGCAGGATTCCATCCAAAGCTGCCTCCAGCTCGGAGGAACAAATCACCCTGGCCATTTTTAGGATCAGGAATTTTTTCCACCCCACGCCTCCTTTCTGAATGAAAAAAAGAGGATATTTATATTTGTTCCCATCAACTGCATTTCCCAATCCCAAATTTTCCTGCAGCTTCCGAGGCTCTATTTCGATTTTTTTCATGATTTTATGGATTGAGAACATTCCAAAATCCTTTGGCTGCCACCTGCATCTGCTTTGGGGTTTCAAGGCTGGTTAACACACCCCCCCAAAATTGGAGGTAGGAATAAGGCCAGGGAATCCATGCCCCCGGAATGTGGCTGACACACGTCTGGCTCCATCCATGAGATAAGTGTTAGTCCCAATCCATGAGCCAAGCGCAGGTTTTACGAGGAACAAAACCTCCCAGCTGCAAAAACCCCCCAAAACTTGCTGTCCAAACAAGCTCTCCCAGTTCCACGTGTTCCGAGCATTTTTCCCTCCTCCCAGAGTTTACTCCCTGTTTTTGGAGCCCTCAGCACTCAGAGAGGGGATCCCCCCAGGGTTAACCCGCAGGGAAGCAATGCTCAGGCCAAAATCCCACGGGATCTGCCTGGATTCCGAGCTCCCATGTGAAAACACAGTGTTTCTCCAGGTTTTTATCCATTCCAGTGATGGTCCCACTCCTGGGCTGGTCTTGAAGAAGTGGGAATAACCCAACACCACAGCGGGCCTGGAATGGCTCCAGAGAATGTTCCCACGTGTCCCCACGCAGGGATGCCCCTCAGAGCCCAGATCCAGATGGATTTCGGGAGGCAGGGAGCACCCTTGGGCTCTCCATGCCCAGGGTGGGATCTGCGGGAAGTGCTGCCCTTGTTCGGATATGGCAGAGGTGATTCCAAGAAGGCTCCCAAGCTGGAATGCTCAGCCTCAAATGGCACCATGGAGGGAGATCTCCTAGAGAAGACAGGCCTTTGGACAATTCCAAAGTTGGGCTGTTTAATCCCTGTCACCATGATCCAATTAAAATCCCGGATGGAACCAAGGACAAGGAGATGTGGGGTCTCCCTGTGGCTCCATCCCAGAATCCCAAACTCCACGGGAATGCTGTCCCAGGATGCCAACGGCTCCTGCCCAGCCACTGCTCCCAGTGCCACACATTGGTCTGGGAGAGGGATTGGCATTTCATGGAATCCTGGAATGGGATGGGTTGGAAGGGACCTTAAATCCCAACCAGTGCCCCCCCTGCCACCGGCAGGGACACTTCCCACTGTCCCAGGGTGCTCCAGCCTGGCCTTGGACACTTCCAGGGATCCAGGGGCAGCCACAGCTTCTCTGGGAATTCCAGCCGAGCCTCCCCACTCCACCCTCACAGGGAACAATTCCTTCTAAGATCCAATCAATAATTCCATGAAGAATACATACAGTAGGCTCCTGGGAATGGTCCCAATCCCATGCTCCTTCCATGCTGGAATTCCCTCCTATCAGGTTTTATAGGAATGTGTTCCCTGCTCCTGCGGTCAGCTGGGGGAGGTTAATCAGGCCAATAACCACCCCTCAATTAGGGGTTAATTAGTGCCAAATAATCATTAAGCTCTCCAAATTCCCAAACTCCTGCAGCCCTTCCCATCCTTTGATGTTCCTGGAGTTCACTAAACCCTGGAGAAGTTCCAGGACCACAGGGGCTGCCTGAGGAATGCTCCAGATAAATTTATCCCCCACACGTGCCCGAGGAAGGGACGCACACCCAGATTGGGGGGCACATCCCGATGGATACAACGGCACTGCCTGTCCCGGGATCCTGTTTTCCCACTCGGAGCCGAGCTGACCTTTGGCTGCGCCAGCCAGCTGGAATTCTGACAGATGCAAGCACATTTCTGGGAAGCCGCATCCAGTCGGTGGCTAAAGATCCGCGGGCTCCGCCAGGGCGTTAGGAAGATGGATTGGCTCGGGAGAATCCCATTTCCAGCCCCGCCTGGGAATCGGTTTCCCACGGAGAGGCGTTAATGACTTTGATATCAACGATCTAAATATGTCAACCTGCGCCTCGTGTTGGGATTAGGGAACTCTATATTTATCCAGGACTGCCATTAGCAGAATGCTAATTAATGGGATTCGGTTTCCAAGTAAATCCCGGCCCTTCCAAGTGCTGTAATGCAAGACTTGATTCTAATCTCCCTGGAGCTGCCGCTGTTCCCGCTCATTCCTCGGGATTAGGCAGATTTATTTTCGCTGATGGCACCCCCAGGTCGGGTTATGGCACCGGGGCTGGAGCTGCTTCCAGAGGATCCTGAGACAACTCAATCCCGACTGTCCGAGTCCCGCCTCCCGCCTGGGCACAGACTCAGGTACACGGATCATGGAATTCCAGAATCCTGGAATGGGCTGGGTTGGAAGGGACCTTAAGGCTCATCCTATTCCACCCCTGCCATGGTCAGGGACACCTTCCACTATCCCAGGGTGCTCCAGCCTGGCCTTGGGCACTTCCAGGGATCCAGGGGCAGCCACAGCTTCTCTGGGTACCCTATGCCAGGGCCTCCCCACCTTCACAGGGAACAATTTCTTCCCAGTACCCTATCTATCCCTGCCCTCTGGCAGCAGGAAGCCATTCCCATTGTCCTGTCCCTCCATCCCACGTCCCCAGTCCCTCTCCAGCTCTCCTGGAGCCCCTTTAGGCCCTGGAAGGGGCTCTGAGCTCTCCCTGGATCCTTCTCTTCTCCAGGTGAACATTCCCAGCTCTCCCAGCCTGGCTCCAGAGCAGAGGGGCTCCAGCCCTTGGAGCAGCTCCATGGCCTCCTCTGGCATTGCTCCAGCAGCTCCACGTCCTCCTGATGCTGGGATCCGGAGCTGGAGCAGCTCCACAGGTGGGGCCTCACCTGAGCAGGCAGAGGGGACAATCCCCCCTTTCCTGCTGGGAATGAACCCAGGAGGAGATGCTCAGGACACTCCAGTCCTTCACCTCCTGAGCAGCTGGAATTTGGGATGTGGAGGACAGTTTTTGGGAGCTGGGAATGGCTCAGGCCTCTCGCAGTGCCGGGAGCGGCTCCAGGAGCAGCAGCCCTGTCTCATCCTCGCTCCCAGCCCAAAGTGGATCGGGATAATCGGGATCTCTCTCCCTCAGTGCTGCCACGTTAAAAATATCATTGTCAGCCTCTGGAATTTTCCAGTGGCAGCTCGAGAAGAAACAGCTGAGGCTCGGAGCTGCAGCTCCACATTCCAGCTCTTCCCACTGTCAGCTCCGCGGAGATCTTCATTAGAACAGCTTCGGAGCTCATTCCTTCCTACAGCTGGAGCACGGAGAGGATTGGAGCCGTGAGTGAGGGATCTGGCTGTTCCCTGCTGGGAAGGAAAAGCGGCTGTCAGGCTGGAATGCCGGGAATGGCTCCCAAGCTCCAGCTCCTGACACAGGCAGAACAACAAACGGAATTTGGCTCACTACAAGAGGCCGGCTCCACCATGGGGTATCCAGCATCCCATTTTTTTAGCCCACCCCAGCTTCCCATTTGGCCATCCAGAAAACCCAAGGACTCTGGATTTTAAGAGGAAAATGAGTGCAGGGAGTGGGATTTGCTCTGTTTTCCACTGGGGTTGGGAAGGTGCTTTTCCCATTCCAGGGCTTTTCCTTCCCTCCCTAAGCACTAAAAGGATTTCCAAAGTCTCCAAAAGCTTCCAAAAGTGCTGGATGTGCTCCTCTGCTCCTTCCTGCCACCAAAAGTCTGGCCGGGAATCACAGCATCCCAAAAAAAAAAAAAAAAGAAAAATTCAAGTAACTCTGTGACGCTCCCGCTGATATTCCCAGAGCTTTGCTAAGCCAAACCTGCACATCCCAAATTATCCCAAATCAATCATCACCATTCCCAGCTGAAGGAATTGTACTGGGAAGATGTCCCTGTTCATCCAAGTGCCCTCGGAAGGACAGGATGAGGCTGCTTCAGCTTTTTCCTGAGCTGGTCACAGCCGACTGGAGCAATTTTCCAGCTGAAAGGAAAGCTGTGAAAACTCCTCACGGATCACGGGAGCCACGGTGGCAATTCCTGCTCCGGGGCTCCAGGGATTTATCTCTTGTTTAAAAAGGGAAAAAAAAGGGAAAGGCAGTGCTCCGTGTCCCTCCAGATTTCCAAAGTCAGAAGAGTGCGGACTCAAGGTCAGATTCAGCCTCAGCCCATCCAACCAAAAAGTCCCATTATTCCCCTGTGCTATTTAAAATCCGACAGAGCACAAAGCCATGGAATTCTGCAGGGAAGAGTTATCCTCTCCCTCTGCCAGGGAACAGCCACTGGATATAAATAAAGTGGGTGCAAAGTGTCCCTGTTCTCAACCCCGGGAACATCACTGGGATTGGATGGAAAATCTTGGTGGTGGCTCCCAAGGTGCCCTGCCTGGGGTGCCGGAGGATCCATTGGGAATGCGGAGGCACGGATGGCTCTGGCCATGGCATCGGGGCAGCTCCAGGAGGACCTCATCCCCTCACGGACACCAGGAATGGCCCTGTCCCCCTGAGCATTCCCATCCCTGCGGGAAGGCTCATGGATGGCATGGAAGAGCCACCTCCATGTGTTCCTTTCCAACCTGGAATCTGCTTCTTCCCAAAATCTCTTCATCCATCCCTCCGAGCCGGGAATTCCCTTGGCACATTGACAGCACAAGAGATAGCAATTTTCCCATTTTTCCGTCAGATGGGATTGCAGAGAATCCTGGAATGGTTTGGGTTGGGACTTTAAAGCTGATCCAGTCCCACCCCTGCCATGCCAGGGACACCTCCCACTATCATAGGGTGCTCCAAGCCCCATCCAACCTGGAATATTTCCAGGGATGGGGCATCAAAGTTGATCCACTGCTGCATTTCCAGCAGCACTGGGATGCACCCAAAGGGGATTCACATCCCTGCTTTTCCCTTTTCTTATTGGGCCTCCAGGATTTGATGGATCATTGTGGATTCCTCATCCTCCCAGAATTTCTATCAAGGCCTTGTCGCTGCTCTTGGCTTCCCCTCAGGGACAGTAAATCCAGGGAATTAATTAAACCCAGCAATTTCCCAGCTCCCAGCCCAGTTTATAACCAACTCATGGGTCATTTGAGCGGGATTTTTAGATCCATGGACAAAGCACAGACCCGGCTTTAGCAGGACAAAATCCAGGCTTTTGGCAACTCACAAAGCCACTTCCGCTCTGTTGCTGCCTCTCCATCACCCACCCCCCGGTATCCAATACATCCCAGGGAAACTTGAGGAATTCTTCCCTGGGAGGGTGGGGAGGGGCTGGGATGGAATTCCCAGAGAAGCTGTGGCTGCCCCTGGGTCCCTGGAAGTGTCCAAGGCCAGGCTGGACGGGGCTTGGAGCAATCTGGGATTGTGAAAGGTGTCCCTCCCCATGGCAGGGGTGGAATGGGATCATCTGATCCAAACCATCCTGGAATTCCATGACTCCGTGAACCTTCCCAGCTGTGCACCTTCCAGCAGAAACGCTGGTGCTCCTGGATTTACAGATCCTGGGTGGCTCCACAATCCCGAAAAATCCTAAAAAAGTAAGAAAAACCAAAATAAAAGCTGGAATTTGCTTCAAAAATTCAGCATGGATTTTTAGGGAAAAAAAAAATCGCAACCAACCTTTTTTCCTTAAAATAATATTTTTGACAATTTTTTTTCCCCAGTCTATTTGTTGGATGCTTAAATCCCAATCCTGGAAAACCACGCTCTGCCCTTTGGAGCCAGACCAATGCCTTCCCCGAGTCTGGAATTCCCACCTCCAGCAGCATTCAAAGCCCGGGATCTGAGCACTCCAAACACAACACATGCAACCACTTAGGAGACAATTAATCCCAGTGGAAGGGCTCTTGTCGTTACATTTCCGGAATAGTGCCGGAAAATTCCCGTTGTGTGTCATCGGGAACCATTTAGGGATATTTGGATCCCAGTTTTTGCTGTCAGGGCTTTAAGGAATGAAGAGATGACGGATTCCTGGAATGAGGCTCTGTTGGAAGATGAGGCCACGTTGTTTTCCTGCTGTTCTGCCCAGATAATTTGGGATGTTCCAAAATAATTAGGGTGGGTGATTAATCCCTTACACGCTCTCCGACATGGAAGGGGTCCCAGATCATCTTAGGGATGTGGGGCAACACTTTCAGATCCCAAAAATTATCATTGTATCCCAAAAAATTCATTGTGCCCCTCAATGCGCCCCCAAAATGACTTTGTGGCACCCCAAAAAATCATTGCACCCCAAAAGGAACTGTAATGCTCTGAAAGTCCTAAAATCCATCATTACACTCAAAAAAATTATCAGACTCCAAAAAAATCACAGCTACAACCCAAAATATCAGCATCGTACCCTAAAAGGTATCATTGTACCCTAAAAAACATCATTATACCCTAAACCCCATAATTTCACTCTAAAAATCATCGTTGCCTCCTAAAACTCATCATTATACCTCAAAAAACATCCTTACACCCTAAAAGCCATCCTTGTACCCTAAATCCCATCATTGCACCATAAAAAACATCATTATACCTGAAAAAACACCATTATATCCCAAAAAACATCATTATATCCCCAAAAAATCATCTTATCCCAGTAAAATGATCATATCCCAAAAAATCATCATATCCCAAAAGCATCTTTATATCCCCAAAAGCATCATTATATCTTAAACCCCCACCTTTAGGCGCTTAAAAATCACCATTATATCCCAAAAAAATCATTATACCCCTAATAATGATTATATCCCAAAAAACATCATTATATCCCAAAAAACCACCATTACATCCCAAACACTGAAATCTGGGCTTGGAAATGAATAAAAAATTGGAATTCTTGTGTTCCCAAGGGAAGTGATTTCCCCCAAAACCTCTCCGGTTCTTTGGGATAAATCCTGGTGTGGGGTTCAGGGCACCTAATCCATGTGCTGGACATGGGGTGAAATCCAAGGAAAAAGGGGTTTCTGGAGCAGGCTGCTCCCGGCTGGTGCTGTGATCCCATTTTTCCAAGGGCCCACAAAGGAATCTTCTCCGCACCGTTAAACAAACAAACTTTGGGAAAGGGCCTTTTATTGATTCCATGTGGTTCCCCTCCCCTTTTCCCTGATCCGTGTGAAAGTATCCCAAGGTTTGGCCTGGCAGCGGCTGGAAAACCACCTCGTTTCCACCACAGTTCCCGGCGCAGGAAAACGGCGGAGTCGCGGATAAATGTTGGAGGCTCCGTCGGTTTTCCCATCTGGCAGCCAGGCTGTGCTGTGAAAATGAAGGATATACATATGCAAATATTCCCGGGCTGCTTCCAAGATCCAAGGAATTTTTATGATGTAACCACAAGAAGAGGTTGGATAATGGTGACAATATGGAGCGGAGCAGAGCCCTGGAATGCTGCACATGGAAGTGGAACGTCGGGAAGCGGAGCTGCAGTGCCGCTCCGGAGTAATGGGGAGCAGGTCGCACCTCAGAGATCCGGGAGCTGTTTGGGTTGTGATGGTTTGGGAAAAACGACCACAAATCCCAAAAAACATCAGTGGGGAAGTGCCAGGCACGGGTGGGGTGTGGTAGCAGCTCCAGGGACATGTCATTGTCCCACCGGGGACATTCCATTGTCCCACCAAGGATGTGCCATTGTCCCACCAGGGACATGCCACCATCCCACCAGGGACATTCCATTGTCCCACAAGGAACATGCCACGGCCCCACCAAATCCCACCAAGGACGTTCCACTGTCCCACGAGGAACATGCCATTATCCCACCAGGAATGTGCCATCATCCTACCAGGGATGTGCCACTGTCCCATCAAGGATGTGCCATCACCCCACCAAGGAGATGCCCCTGTCCCACCAGGGATGTGCCATTATCCCACTGGAGTCATGTCATTGTCCCACCAACGACATTCCATTGTCCCATCAGGGACATGCCATTGTCCCACCCAGGCCATGCCCCTGTCCCCCTCCCTGGAACCATTCCAAACCCACCTGGATGTGTCACCTGCTCTGGGTGACCCCGCCTGGGCAGAGGCCGCTTCCAACCCCAACTATTCCAGGATTCAGGGGTTCCATGCCTCCCATGAACTGGGGCCTGCTGAGCTGAGAGTCCCCAGCCCAGGACAGCCTGGTCGGGCCCCGCTGTCCCCAGACCTGGGAGGGGCGGCAGTGCCACCTTCAGCCAGGGACACCTGGGGTGACTTCCCAGCATCCCATCCCGATCCAACAGCACCAGCACACCCCCAGTGCCCTCCCATTCCCTCTCCCAGCCCTGGAGAAGATTCCCAGCCAGCCCCGTGTCCCCAAAGCCACCGTGGGGGTGACAATGACATTGCTCCTGCTCTAATTAATGATGAGCCCCTCCCTTAATGAGCACCTTTGGAAATGATGGGAGCGCTTTGCCTGTCACCGACGCTCGGAGAGACATCTTGGAATGAACAAAATATTCCTGTGATCTTCTCCCTGACAGGCTGGAAGCAAAAATATTTAGTGAGGAACTCCGTCATCCTGAATAATTCAAGAGGCTGCAAACCCCTTGATCATCCCGCTGACTCCAGGAACAAAATAGTCGGGATTTGTGCATCCAAAGCGGAGATAAAAACGCCAGGAGAAGAAAGAGGTTGGAAATTAAATCCGAAAAAGCTGATTAAAAACGCAGCCGTGCCGGAAGGAGGCCCAGGGAGCTGCTCCTTGAAGCCACAGGTGTCCCACTATCCCGGTTTTATCCATGGGAACACAGAGGAGGGATCTTGAGGAGCTGCTTCCCTGCCAGTTCTCTGGGATACGGCTGGAGGAGAAGCGGGAGGCGCCTTGAGAGCGACCCCCAGAGTCGCTGTACCAGAGAGGGTTCTGAGGCAGCACCTGCCGTTGTTTGGCGGCGTCTGAGGGGACAAGGTGGCCCTGACCTCATCCCAAATCCTCTGTCCCTGTCATTCCTGAGGGCTCCGGAAGCAGGAGCGGCCTCCAGAACCATCAGCCCCCAAAGGATCTCCTGGGATCATCCCACAATGTGGGAAGCAGGAAAAGGGGGATTGTGCCCCTCTACTCCCTCAGGTGAGACCTCCAGGTCTGGAGCCCAACATCAGGAGGACGTGGAGCTGCTGGAGCAATTCCAGAGGAGGCCACGGAGATGCTCCAAGGGCTGGAGCCCTTCTGCTCTGGAGCCAGGCTGGGAGAGCTGGGAATGTTCACCTGGAGAAGAGAAGGATCCAGGGAGAGCTCAGAGCCCCTTCCAGGGCCTAAAGGGGCTCCAGGAGAGCCGAAGAGGGACTGGGGACAAGGGCCGGGACAGGAAATGGCTTCCCGCTGCCAGAGGGCAGGGATGGATGGGATATTGGGAAGGAATTCCTGTCTGGGAGGGTGGGGAGGGCCTGAGCTGGAATTCCCAGAGAAGCTGTGGCCGCATCCCTGGATCCCTGGAAGTGTCCAAGGCTAGGTGGAATAGGGGGGAGGGGGTGGGATGGGATGTTCCTTATGGTCCCTTCCCACCCAAACCATTCCATTTTTTGTTTCCATGATCATGGGCGCGCACCAGGAACACGCCGGCAGGGGGCGCCCGAGAGCGCCGAGCCGAACCTGGCCGAGAGGAGACGAACTGAGACGAACCTGGCCGAGAGGGGCCGAGCGGAGCCGAACCCAGACGAACCTGGCCGAGAGGGGCCGAACCCAGCCGAACCTGGCCGAGAGGGGCCGAACCCAGCCGAACCTGGCCGAGAGGGGCTGAGAGGGGCCGAACCCAGAAGGATGGAGGGATGGAGGGATGGAGGGGTGGAGGGTTGAAGGAATGGAGGATGAAGGGACAAAGTGTTGGAGGGATGGATGTTTGGGACTGAAGTGATGCCAGGGGAACGATGGCTGCACTTCCCACCTTCCGCTGATTTATTCCCACACTAAATCCGTGCATCCCATCAGGCAGGGAATGCTGGTGCCACCAACCCGTAGAGAGCACAGCCCAATGCAGGCGTGCACCGCTCCATCCCCTCAGCCCGAACTTGGATAAGCAAAGGGATCTTTGGACACCAATCCCTGTGCCCGGGAGCCCCGGCAGCGCCGGAGCCACTGGCGCTGGTTTGTTGTTAATATTTAATGGGATAAAAGGCTGGAATTGCTTTTAAGCCTTAAATTGCCTTCCCTCTTTTTATCTTTAAAAAACCACGGCAAGCAGTTTTTGGAGGTTTTTGTTTTTTTTTTTTGGGAAGTTTGTCCTAATGATCCCTGGTAGCCATTAGGTTGGGAATCAGGCGCTTTCAAAGGGATCCATTAAACATCTCATTCCTCACTCCCATTCCTTTGGTTTTGATCTCCGTTCCCATTGATTAAAGACACTGACGGCTCAATTTTGATGAAATCCTAAATCAGAACTCCCCCGAACAAACCGCCAGGGCCGACATTTATGGAGTTCAGTAAACCGGGTGTAAGAACAGGAGTGCGAGCTGGAAAAATTCCATAAAATCCCTTTCCAAACAAACATCGGTTGACAGCAAACAGATGGTTCCGAGGCTCTTATTCCAAACTGGAAAAATTAAGAGTTGGCAGGTCCTGGGAAAAGGAAAAAAAAAAGGAGTTACAAAACATCTTAAAGTTTTCCCCTTCAAATCCCGGTGTTGCTCTGGGCACGGGTTCAATATTTTCCTAGGCTACTGCACGGAAAAGGGGCTGGATACAGGGAAGCAGCTGGCATGAAAGGCCTTGGAAATCCTTGGGAAGACTGATGGGAAGCAGGGCTGCCAGCATCCCAAATCTGCTGCATTCCAGCCCCGCTCCTCAGCCCACCCATAAATCAGCCCAACCTCGGCACAGCCGGAGCTTCAGCTCCAAAGGGGCAGGAAAAGTGGGGAAATGGGGGGATTTTCCCAGATGTGTTGGCTTAGCCCGGGATAGTGTTAAGGGAAAGCTTTTGGGAAGGTGCAGCTGTGGAAAACTGAACCTCTGGCTCTGCCAGGTGCCGCAGGAAGGGAATGTGAGGGACACCAGTCCCATCCAGCCCGGCCTTGGACATTCCAGGGATCCAGGGGCAGCCGCAGCTGCTCTGGGAATTCCAGCCCAGCCCCTCCCCACCCTCCCAGGGAACAATTCCTTCCCAATATCCCACCCAAATCTCCCCTTTTCCAGTCTGAAGCCATTCCCTGTGTCCTGTCCCTCCATCCCTCATCCACAGTCCCTCTCTCGCTCTCCTGGAGCTCCTTGGAAGCTGCTCCAAGGTCTCCCTGGAGCTTTCCCTTCTCCAGGGTGAGCAATCCCATTTTTCATCAGAAATGTCACCATTATCCCATGTTTAATGAATCATTGGGATTCTGGGCTATCCTGGAGGATCCTCATGGATCCAAAGCATATCCAGGAAATTCTGCAGCTCCTAAGGGATGCTTTAAAATGTGGGATCAAGCAGAGCAAGAAAAATGAGGTTCCTTCCCAAAAGTGACAACATGAGAGTGGCCACGAGAATTCCAGAGGGGCAGCTGTGGGATAACGGGGACAAAGTGCTGTCTTACAGCCGGGAATGGCTCCATTCCTGCCTGGAATCCTCTTGGAGCCTGGCCGTGAGTACCTCGGTGTTTCCAGGCATGGAAAAATTCCAGCCCCGAGCCCACCCTCCACTCAAATCCAATTATCCATCCAAGAGTGGAAAATCACAGATGGCTCTGCTGGATTTTCTGGAGGAGCTGCTCCAAAGGCGTTATCCGGGGAGCCGCAACCACCACGGGCACTCGGAATGGCGGCAGCTGGAAAGACGGGAGCAAAATCCCCTTCTGGGCTAAACAGCCCAGAGATGAGCGCTCCCAGAATTCATTCTTGGGTGGGAAAGGGAGGGAGCACCAGGGAGCTCAGGGAATCAGCCCTATCCAGAGCATCCCTCTGCTGCCAAGAGCCTGAGGAAAAATCCTGAGGAAAAACCCTGAGGAAAAATCCAGAGTAAAATCCTGAAGAAAAACCCTGAGGAATAAAACCCTGACAAAAAAATCCTGAGCAAATTCCAGAGGGAAATCCCTCCGGCCGTGCACCAGTTCCAATGGGAATGATTCACAGCTCCATGATTGGGATGCTGGAGGGGAATTTGGGAACAGCTGGAGAGGATGGAATGCTGGAGGATGCTGGAGGGGTGGAGGTGGTCCTAAACTTATTCCTGGCTTAATATCCCTGGGATAGGAAGAGGAAAAATCATGAAATCCCAGAATGGATTAGGTTGGAAGAGCCCTCTATGGTCATTAGCTCCAACCATTTCCGCAGCAGCAATTCCTGCATTTATTTCTGTGCCGCATCCAGGTTTTTCCTAAGGGAATGAATTCCCAGAGGGTCTCACCTGGAAATCCATGGCAAGGGCTGGATATAACCCCATTCCTGGGTTAATATCTCTGGGAAAAGAAGGAATCTCTCCCACTGGATCCCATAAATATTAGATCCCCAAATGCCCTCTCCAAGGAGAAGGCACCAGGGGTGTTCCCATCCCATTCCTGCTGCTCCTGCTCCCACTATCCCGCTCCTTATGCCTGGAATAAGGGGAGTTTGGCAGCTCTGTGTCCCGGATCCAGGGCTGGCAGGGAATTTGTGGCTCTTTGCTTCCCGGGGTTCCTTCCCTGCTCCCGCCCGGGTACGGATGAGAGGTGCTAATCCCACTCCAGATTCCCACAGAAATCCAGAGGCAGCCCCAAATCCGGTTGCTTCACACTGAGGTCGTTTGTCCCCTTCCCAAGTTCCCGGGAGAAGGAAAATACCAACTCTTATTCCTGCCATAAATAAACCCCGGGCTGCTGGAAAACTTGGAATTCCAGCTTTTGGGACAGCCATGGAACTGGGCGTTTAGAAAGGGAATCCCTGGCACATTCCAGGCTGGATTTGTGGATTGTCATGGGTTGCCATCCATAAAAAGTGGCTTTTCCTACTTTTTTTTCAGCCTGGCAGCTGGCAGAGGCCAATCCATGGATCCCACACGTTGGGAGTGACAGCTCCAAGGGCCTCCGGGTGCTAATCCAGCAGGAAAGCTTTTTCCAGCCGATCTTCCTGGCGCTGGAAAAGGAAGGCTCTTCCCTCTCCTCATGCCTGTCACTGCTCCCGAGTGTCAGCGGGACAGATTTAGCCCTGGCCCCAAATCCCATGGCACAAATCCAGCCTTGGAGCTGCTGCTCTGGCCATGGCTCCGCCGGGATCAGTGTGGGACAAGGGGTGGCTCCAGCAGGGAGAGATTGGGATCCACATGGGATTGGATGGATTTGGGAGCTGAAGGTTTGGATTTTGTGGCTCTTTTCCCACTGCAGGGAGGAACAGGTTCCTTCCAGTGAGGGTGGGGAGGCCCTGGCACAGCTTTTCCAAGGAAATCATGGATGTGCCGTCCCTGGAAGTTTCCAAAGCCAGGCTGGAGCACCCTGGGATAGTGGGAGGTGTCCCTGTCCATGGAATGGGTGGAATGGGATCATCTTAAAGATCCCAGTCCATTCCAGGCTTCTGTTCTGTGATCCACCCACCAAAAATTCCAGCACTTCCCTGGATTCCTCTCCCTGTCTGGCACTGTCCCCTTGTGTGTCCCAAGGCTGCCCCACACAGCCACTTCCAGGGAAAGGAGCCGGAAAAATGAGCTCCCACCTGGATACAGGAACAGAAGTGTCCGTATAGTTCATTTCATTTCTGGTAGAGTGCTTTGATTTAAAAGNCCTGTCTGGCACTGTCCCCTTGTGTGTCCCAAGGCTGCCCCACACAGCCACTTCCAGGGAAAGGAGCCGGAAAAATGAGCTCCCACCTGGATACAGGAACAGAAGTGTCCCTAGAGGAAAAATCTGGGAAGGGAAGGGAAGGGAAGGGAAGGGAAGGGAAGGGGAAAGGAAAAGGGGAAAGGGAAGGGGAAAGGAAAAGGGGAAAGGGAGAAAATTATCCTGAGCACGAAACCACTGAAAAACGCCCAACCCCACTCGCGATCGAGCATCCCGTCCTAAGCAGGATGTTTAATCCCGCAATCCATCCTCTTTCCCTACCTGCTTCCCAATCCCGAGCCGCTCCTGCTTCCTTCTGCTCCATGAATTTCCCGCTGACAGCTCTCATCTGCGCAAACGAGGCCTCGGCACTGCCGGCAGCGGCAGCCGCTGCTCTAATAAGGTCAATCTATATTCATGGATGTGCCAGGGAACACGGAAAAGCGGGAATGCGGCTCCAGAGCGGGAATGAGGGAAAGCTGCGGCTCCTCGGGGCTGTTGGCTCATTACTGATGCGCGGCAGGAGCGGGGTTGGGATTTCGCTCGGCAGCAGCGGCTCTTCAGCCTCGCGCTGGCAGGGAGCAGGGAATGCTTTCATTCCCTGCCAATCCCGGGAATTGATGTTCCCGGAGCGCTGGAGGGGTTGCTTGGTTGCTTCCTGGTTTTTTATGGATTTTTTAGGGGTTTGTGGTTGACCATCGGAAGGTGAATTCCTGCCGAGAGGAGCTCCAGGGAGATCACAGCCACTTCCAGAGCCTGCCAGGAGAGCGGGAGAGAAACTTGGGATAAGGGATGGACGGGTAGGACACAGGGAATGGCTTCCCACTGGAAAAGTGGAGATCTAGATGGATATTGGGAAGGAATTCCTGGCTGGGAGGGTGGGGAGGGGCTGGGCTGGAATTCCCAGAGAAGCTGTGGCTGTCCCTGGATCCCTGGAATGTCCAAGGCCAGGGTGGAGCACCCTGGGACAGTGGAAGGAGGAGCAGCTTTTCCTCTGGAATTTGAGCGGCCAATCCATGGGATGCAGGCCAGAGCTGGAGCTGCATCCCGGGATCCCAGACAGTGACCATGCGAGGACCAGGGGGAGCATCCCACGGCAAACCAGGAGCTTTTCCAACCTGTCCAACCCAGATCCCACAGGAATTCTGAACTCCCACCAGTGCCTTCCCACCTTGGCAAACTGCAGCAGCTGGCACGGGAATTTTGGGATCCTCAGCCTCCTTATGGATCCACGTGGACCTGCAGGGACATCCCACGGGGCTTGTCCAGCATCCCTACTCCCTTCCTGGAATTCCTTTGGTTTCCCAGGAGCCTTGGGAGAGGCTCTGCCTTGCTGGGTGCACTTCCCTCAGGAGCAGCAGCTCCTCGGTGCTGGGATGAGTGGGAAAGGCGCTGGCACAGCTGGGACAGAAAAAAACCTGGATCAGCCACACAGGTCCGTGGCAGAGAGATCCCAGGTTTTGGGATAACCTGGAATTACTCCGGAGTAATTCAGAGTTTGTGGAGGAAGGACGAGAAGAACTTTTATGAAGGATGTGACACCTGCAGAAGTTTCCTGGGATGAGAGCACGGAGCCCATTCCCAGCCTGGCTCATCCTGCCGGGATGCCGTGTCCGCACTGGGAAAGCAGCAGGATCCCGCCTGTGCCGCACCTCCAGGGGTTCCCATGGGAATCATCAATTCCAGAGGGATCTTCCGAGGGCTGGGAGCTGGGAATGCTTGTGGATGCTGCTTCAGGCATTAATTAATTACTCTAATTAGGGATGAGGTGCTGACCAAGGGGGTCTGAGAATGCTCCATGAAAACCCTGCTCCGTGGAATCCCGCTCCATGAAAACCCTGCTCTATGGAATCCTGCTCCGATCCTGGTGCCACAGGCAGCAACCGGGACATTTGTCCTCCCGACTTCATCCCAGCCTCACGGAGGGCCCGGACAATCCCAGTCCCTCAGGACAATCCCAATCCCTCTGGATGCTTCCTGGAATTCCAGTGCCACATCCCCTCTGCGGTGACATCCCTGAGCAGTGGCCACTTTGCTCGGGATAATCCCAAATCCCTTTGTGCCGCTGGGGCAGCATGTTCCCAGCTCCCCATCCCTGTTTCTGGGAGCAGATCCTTGGGAAGAGGGCCACGGGAAGAACCGGGAATGTTTGATCAGGCCCGTGTTGACTTTGGGAGCCACCGAGCAAACACCGAGCGTGGGGAAATCAAACAAACACCGCTCCGAAGTCGCCATAATCAGCTTAAAATCCCCGGATAATTACCCAAGCCCAAAGCTCCCGCATCCCAGAGCTCCAGCACCTGGCAGACATTGGAATTAGCGCAGGAAGAGAACCTTGGGAGCTGCGATCCACTCCCAGTTCCCGAATCCCTGAATGGGAAACGCGCAAGGAAAAGGAGCCGAGCTTTGGTGCTGCCCCAGTCCCGACCCGAACACCCCAAGGAAAAGCACCTGGAGAAGCCGGGTGGGATGGAAACCTGGATTGGAGCTTCCGTTCACCTGGATGGAATGGATGCCTGATAATCCTTGGATTCTGGCAGGTGGTGGGAAAAGCCCTTGGAGATGTTTTCTCTCCCTAACACCGATTGCGGGTCCAACCCGCTGCGTTTTCCCAGGAGCACGGCCACTCCCAGGCACATCCCTGATTAACGTAATGAGGGCAGGTGGATCCAGCCAGCATTCCCAGTTTTTTTGGTATAGGATCGTGAGCGAGGGAAGGTGTCAGGAGCTGCGGGAATGTTCGCAAATTCAAGGTAACGGCTGGTGAATTATTAAGGATTTTTCCCAGGTTTCTAATCCTTTATTCCTTTTATTAAAGGTGGTGGGGAGGGATCAGGGAGCCGCTTCCGTCCTTCCTGCTTTCTCAAAAGAGGCGGAGAGGAGGGAAAGGCAAATCCTGGGATGGGGTGGGATGGGATGGATGAGCCTGAGCATCCCATGGAGCTTTTCCTGGGATTTGGAGGTGCTGGAGGGACACTCAGCTGGATTTTCCCACTGAATTGATTTCTCCAAAAGAGGAGCAATATTTTAATAATGGAATTTTTTTGGGAAAGGAACTTAAAGTTCATCCCGTTCCACCCCCTGCTGTGGGTGGGGACACTTCCCACTGATCCAGGTTGCTCCAACCTGGCCTGGAACACTTCCAGGGATTGGGAATAAAATATTCCAAGCTTAATTATCCTTTAGATAAAACAGGAATGCGACATTCCCACCCCCTGAGGGGTGCCAATCCGGTACCATATTCCCCAAAAAAATCCTTCCCAACTTTAAGATCTTGGAGGAAAGCTGGATCCAATTGGAAGTGAAAATTAACAGCAAATCCTTGGAACCACATGAAGAGTTCCTTGGAAAGCCATTCAACATGGAAACAATCGGAAAAGCCTGGAATATAAATATTTGTCCTTCCCGGTGCCAGAGCAGCAGAAAAAATGAGGAGACGTTGGCACAGGAGCTTTCCATAAACACCCGCTCCAAAGGCCGGCCTTGGATGCATGGAATTGTTGGTCAGTTTTTCCATTTCCTTCGTCCAAAGGGAATTAAACATCCGGGAGACTCCAGAAGCGGATTGGTTCTGAGGGAATGCTGCACAACGGGATGGAGGGAAAGTGGGAAGTTGTAGGAATACGGCTGGAAAAGGACAGGGCTTGGCCAGCGGGGGCTGAGGGCAGAGCTCCGGCCTCTGCGGGGTGAAAAATCCAGGGAATCTGGGAATCAGCATCCCAGGAGCACTGGGTGCATCCCACGGGGTGCTCCTGGACTGGGGGACTGGAGCAGGCAGGGATTGGGATCATGATCCTGCCGCTCCCACAGCACTTCCCAAGCACCCTACAAGGAAATTCCAGCATTTCCTTTCATTTGATCCCTTTTTCCCTTTCATTTGATCCTCTTTTTCTTTTCATTTTATCCCATTTTTCCTTAATTTGAACCATTTTCCACTCCTTTCCTCCCTGAAAAAATGGGAAAACACACAGGGAAATCCCTTCTCCTCAAGGCCCGCCTTGTATTCCTTTTCTTTTTTCCTGGATTTTTTTTCTTTTCCTGGATTTCTTTTCTCCTTTTCCTGTTTTTTAAAATGAAGGGAAACCTCAGTCCAAAGGAAGGAATGGCCCATCTTGGAATATTTATGGAAATTTATGGGTAACAGTGGATTTTAATTTGGGTTTTCCACCCCAGTTTGGTGGCTGCTCGCAGCATTCCTGTTATCCAGGGGGGAATGGTGCCTGAGAATGGAAGGAAGGGTCTGAGGGGGTTGCACTGGCTCTTAAAGAATAATTCCCATTATTTTGTCGTTCCTACTGGGAATCTCACAGCTGATAACTGGGAATATGGGCCCATTGGAGCAGCGGGAGCAGCCCTGCTTTGGGAACTCGCCACTGGAACAACATCCAAAACCTCCTGGGATGGGCACGCCGGAGATTTGGGACAAGGGATGGAGAGACAGGACACAGGGAATGGCTTCCCACTGCCAGAGGGCAGGGATAGATGGGATATCGGGAAGGAATTCCTGGCTGGGAGGGTGGGGAGGGGCTGGGATAGAATTCCCAGAGAATCTGGGGCTGCCCCTGGATCCCTGGAAGTGTCCAAGGCCGGGTTGGACGGGGCTTGGAGCAGCCTGGGATAGTGGGAGGTGTCCCTGCCCATGGAATGGGGTGGGATCTAAGATCCCTTCCCACCCAAACCATTCCAGGACTCTCATTCCAGTTCCCATCAGGCACACTCTTCCCCCACATTCCCTCTCCACTCTGGAAGGCTCCCGGTATCCCAGATCCTCATCCATTGCTTCCTACAGGAAAATATCCCACTGCCCTTATCCCCACCTTAACTCCTCCAGGATTTTCCAGCCTTCCCAGGCCCAGATCCCTCTCCCTGCACTTTCTGGGAAGAGGCAGGCTGTTCTTCATTATTCCCAAATCTCCACATTTTTCCTGCTCAGCCAAATCGCTGGAAAGATGGAAATATTTCGAGATACAAATAAATCGAGAAATTATACCTTTATAAAGAATAAAAATTAATAAACTAATAAATTAATAAATTAACAAATAAACGAGTCAACAAATCAGTAAATCAATAAATCAATACATTTATAAATTTATAAATTATATTTATATTTTTATGTCTATTTATTCCCTTGCCTGCGACTCCCAGCTCCTCTCCTTTTTTGGGATAAATTATTTAATCCCTCAGCTCTATTATTTAGCTCCCTGCAGCATCCTGGGCTGGAGTTCCCATGGAAAATGGAACGTGGCACATCCATCCCCAGCTGGAATGGATTCCATGGGAAGAGAGACCAGCTGCGTCTGGATAACCTGGATATTTAACAGCTTTCCATGAGGAAAGAAGCCTGGGATAATGCTGGGCTCTGGAGTCCCATCATTAGGATGGACACTGGGAGCGGATATTGGGGTATCCAGTATTAATGAGGGAATGGTTTATTGGATTTCATTCCCGGAAATTTGCACCAGGCCCCAGGCAGCAGGTTCTAAATGGGAATGTGGAGTTTGGGAGGTCACAGAGGGAGCTTTGGAATGTGTGGGGAACTTCACGAGGAACAGGGAAACGCAAATGGAATCCAGAGGGAACAGGCACTCCCACGCATGGCAGAGGAGCTTCCTCGGATATGGAGAATCCTGGAATGGTTTGGGTGGGAATGGACCTTAAATCCCATCCCATTCCATGGGCAGGGACATCTCCCACTATCCCAGGCTGCTCCCAGCCCTGTCCAGCCTGGCCTTGGACATTCCAGGGATCCATCACTGGATGAACAACACTCCAGAGCAACTACGGGACTTCTGGGAGACTCCAGCTCCTCCAGAAGCTGCTTTTCCATGGATAACTCCATCTCCTGCTTCAGCACTTGGCTCTGTTGGATTCCCACATTTTTTAATGGATTCAAGGTCAGGAACCCCACAGTGCCGCCGCCTCCCACCCCAGCCTCAAAGAGAACAACTGGGAACTTCCCTCGGAGCCGCCTGCTGTCCCCTCCATAAAAACCACTCCATACCTTGGAAAATCCCCGGATTTTGTGGATTATTCTGATTTCCAAGTGGCAGCCGAGCCTCCGAATCCCCGCGGCTCCGCAAACAGCGGCTCCTTCCCGGCGGTGTTTGCTCAGCCAATATTGACTCTGCTTCCCAGCACGGCTCCCACAGAGCCGGCCGTTCCCAGTGGGGCTTGAGGAGCATCAGGACAACATGGAGATCATGGCATGTGCAGCCCCCAGCCCATCCATTCCCGCCGCAGGATAACACCGGAATGCCGGCGGGAAAATTCCGTATGAGTGGGGGGATGCAGAGCTGGCAGTGACGCTCCGAGCTTCTTCAAACTTCCCAAGGTTATGGAATTGTGTGCTCCGTAAATATTGCGGAACGGCGCCACGGCTGCCTGTCACCTTGGGTGGCATTCCAAGGGTTTTTGTGGGATGGGGCCCCATTCCAAGGCTTCTGGTGCTTCCCAGCATTGTCCGAGATGGATGGAGTGATGGTGTGATGGATGGATGGAGGGATGGAGGGATGGATGAATGAATGGAGGGATGGATGAATGGATGGAGGGATGGACTGATGGAAAGAAGAAACCCCTCTGTGGTGGGACAAGGAAATGTCCAGGATCCAGCCAGGATCCACACATAGCATCTCCTGAACTTCCAAAGCATTCCCGCCACCCCCCACCTTCAGCTCTGGATCCAGCCCAGCATTCCCATGGAGCCAAAAACCCCGCAGGGATGGCCGCAGGATGCACTCAGCTGCTGTGGAAGTGATTCCCATCTCCCAGCTGGAATTCCGACACCGTCACATTCAAATCTGTCCAGGTGACATTGAACAGAAAGCAGGGAGTTCATCTCAGGTCCCCAAATCCCAAATCTTCCAAGTGTCCCAGGATTTAATTTGTTCATCTGCTGCCAGAGCCAGCAGGGCACGGAGCCACCGCCATCTGCTCCGGCTGCGGCTGCTCCGGAGCCGCGGATCCGCCAAACTTCAGGAATTGTGCGTCCCTCCGTGTGCCCTTCTGCGGGCATGGCACGCATGGCAGCTCCCAGGGGTGAGCTGCTCCAACCCTCTGGCTCCCTTGGGATTTGTCCAGGGCTGGCATCGGGAATGGTCAGGGCTTGTGGGTGGCCACGGATCCGGCACACGTGGGATCAAGGGATCAGCCTGAATCCATGGGATTTCTGCAGGGACAAGGGATGAGGTCAGAAATGGGGATGCAGCAAGGCCACAGAAGCTGGGATGAGCTGGGATGAGCCAGGATGTGGTGCTGGAATTGTCACACCACGCTGATGGCGTGGATCCATTTCAAAAGGGTTTGAGAAGGTTTTCATGGAATTCTGGAATGGTTTGGGTTGGAAGGGACCTTAAGGATCATCCCACTCCACCCCTACCATGGGCAGGGACACCTTCCACTATCCCAGTCTGCTCCAAGCCCCGTCCTGGCATTGGACACTTCCAGGGATCCAGGGGCAGCCACAGCTTCTCTGGGAATTCCAGCCCAGCCCCTCCCCACCTTCACAGGGAACAATTCCTTCCCAATATCTCATCTATCCCTGCCCTCTGGCCGTGGGAAGCCATTCCCTGTTCTTCCATCCCTTGTCCCAAGTCCCTCTCCAGCTTTCTCCAGCTTGGAAGGAAGATGGAATCTCCCCATTTGCTCCTCTCTACCATTCCCATAAATGATCACATTCCACCAAAAGTCGCTGCCTGCAGGAGCATCCCCTTTATTCTTCTGCTCTTTTCCCTCCCAAAGTGTTCCCTAAGTGCCCTTATCCAATATATCCCCTCTGCCAGGAGAAAAGCGCTGGAGACAGATAATGCACCTCATCCACTGTTCCTCCCTGAATTCCAAATGCCGTTATTTAGGGAAAACATCGCTCCCTGCATCTTTTAGGTGTTCTTTGCTCTTGATTAGAACCCAATTAGGCTCCTTTTCCCGGGAAAATGGCAGAGTTGGGGCGTCTCACCTCCAAAGAGGCTCCTGGAATAAGAATTGTCACTTGCCATGAGGATATATTTGGGTATCCAGAGGGAAAATCATGTGGATCATTCTCCGTCCCACTTTTCTCCCTCCATCCACCAGGAATTACAGACGAATGCTCTCCCTCCTTTTTTATGCTCCTGGTGCCTAAAAGGGAATTACCAAAAAGAGGGAGAGTGGATTTGGACATGGACAGTGATAGGAAAAGGGGGAATGGTGTTAAATGGAGAAAGGAGAGATTTGGATGGGATATTGGGAAGGAATTCCTGGCTGGGAGGGTGGGAAGGGGCTGGGATAGAATTCCCAAAGAAGCTGTGGCTGCTCCTGGATCCCTGGAAGCACCCAAGGCTGGGTTGGACAGGGCTTGGAACAGCCTGGGATAGTGACAGGTGTCCCTGCCCTTCCAACCCCTACCATCCTGTGATTCCATGACTTTGGGAAGATGTTTCCATCCCTTTTCCTCCTCGGATCCCCCCTGTGGGCTGGATCCAGGCCCTGCCTGTGTTTGGGTGTCATTCCTGGCATCTCCCGTTGCTTTGGGCTGCAGATGAAATACATCTCCTGGTTTTACGACAGCTCCTTGGGCCAGTTCCCGGCTGGCCATTCCCGCCTGGCAGCGTCTCCCAAAAAACATTTGGCCTCTACTGTTCCTCTTTGTTTCAAGCCCCAATCCAGCTTTGCCTGGAGTCCTCCCAGGACTTTTTTTCCCTATTTTTTTTGTTCAGAGTCAGGTGTTTTCCACCCTGCTAACACCCCCAGAGTCACCTGCCCAGACACGCTCCCATCCGGAGGGCCAAAGTTCGGGAATTGCACCCTGCCCTTGACCGAGGCTCAGCCAAAGCCCTCTTAGGCCCCGCCTAATTAACCCCAGCCTTATTAGCAGATAATCGCTGGACATTTAAGCAAATTATCGGCAATAAAAGCGGGACAATAATTCCAGTGTTTGGTTTTGCTCCACTCCTTGCTGGAATCGGGCTCTGTTTGCCCGGAGTTACACATTATCCAGGACCTTTCGGCACCAACGGCTGCTCCGTGGCTTTGGATTGTTTAAAACCAGCCCGAGTCAGTAAAAGTTTGGATAAATATTGGATTTGGCCGAGTTTGCTGTTTGGATCAGGAACCCGATTGCTGCTATTGATTGACAGATGTGCCCAAATGTTTGGAAAGCCTGGCCTCGATTGGATTCGGGAAGGTGTTTGGGCAAACAGCCCTAATCCAAGGCAAACAGAATCCTTGGAAGCAGTTCCAGGCTGTGTTAGCAGAGCAAACGGAGGCTCTGCAAACAGCTTAGAAGAATCCGGCCACCTTCACGTAACCTTTGGAGGAGGGATTGATCCGGGGGGAGGCGGCCCGGAGTTTGCACAGGGAGCAGATTGAGTGGGATCAGCGGGATATCGACCCCGGCGCAGTGTAAATGTTAGCGCTGAGCCCCGCCGGCGGCTCCGGCACGGATCGCTCCTTGGAATTTATCTTCTGCCGGAGCTCCAGAGCTGCGCCACCGCAATAAAAAGGGATAACGACTCGGGATGGACTGGCTCCGGAGGCTCCTCCCGGGAAGGGCTCAGCCTCCTGCGGCTGCGGCACGGATTGGCAGAGAGCAGGAGATGGAGACTCGGGAATGCTGAGCCACGGGTGGGATGGCACGGGGGTGGCACAGGGATCACTGATGGGTTGGCACAGGGATGGAATAATGGGATGGCACGTGGATACATGGATGGGATGGCACAGGGATGGAACGATGGGATAGAACACGGATGCACCAATGGGATGGCACAGGGATGGAATAATGGGACGGAACATGGATACACCTCTGGAATGGCACAGGGATTCACTACAGGACAGCCTTGGAAAAGGCATTTGAAAGTGGATTGATCCCGAGGAAATCACAGCTGGCAGCACCACTCCAACACCCTCCTGCTTCCAGCTGCCCGTGGCATTCCCCAGCTGGGACACGGGGCCGGATTCTGGTTACTTACAGACACCCTCCAGGCTCCTCCCTCTCTCCAGGGCATTTCCCAAAATTCTTGGGGCTGTCCTTGGATGGTCCTTGTGGGTCCCTTCCAATGTCCTACGGGAATGCCTCAAACACTCACCTTGCCCACGGCACTTCCTGCTCCAGGGAGACGCAGGATACACGGAATATTCGGGATCCACGCTGGATTTGCACGTGCAATTCCCGTGGTGTGGCTCTCCATGCACAAGTGGCCATCCATGAATCCCGACGCCATCTGGGGCGCCAATTACTGGGAGCATGCACGGAATCGAGGTAATTACTCCCGCAAATTGGCCGTGTGATTGCATGGGCATCCCTGGGATATTCCAGGCTTTTTCCGAGCCAGGCTTCCAGAAACTCCAATAGATTCCAAGTTATGCTGTAAATTATCTGCCCATCTGGCCAGCCCTGCCAGCAGCGGCTGTTTATAAGGAGAGAGATTAAACAGCCACTCCTGATCGATGGTTTAATCATTGGGAGGGAGGGAAAGGCGTTGGATTTTCCCGAGAATTGACCCAGGATCCGGAGACTAATGACAGGTTTAATTAAACAGGGAATAACCGGGTTTTTCTGCAGAAGTATCCACTAAAAATGACCCTGGAACCGGGAGGAGAACGTGTCTGATGCATCATTGCTGCACTGAGAGGAGCCACGGCTTAAAATAAGCCTGGGTTAATTATTAAGCCTGACTTACCTCTACTTCCAATCGCACAAAACCTGGGAAGAGCTGGAGGAGTTCGTGGCCTCACCTTTCCAGGGGGGTTTCCATGCCGGGAGCTTTGTCCCCTCTCTGCTCCTCACTGCCGTGGGTTGCATCCAGCTCCATGGAGGCACCAGGAGAATTCCGGTGACCCCAGGGGAATCGTTGGCATCGGAAAAGCCACAGCATCCGTCCACTCAGGTGAGACCCTGCCTGCAGAGCTGCTCCAGCTCCAGGTTCCAACATCAGCAGGACGTGGAGCTGCTGGAGCAATTCCAGAGGAGGCCACGGAGCTGCTCCAAGGGCTGGCGCCCCTCTGGAGCCAGTCTGGGAGAGCTGGGAATGTTCACCTGGAGAAGGGAAGGATCTGGGGAGAGCTCAGAGCCCCTTCCAGGGCCTCAAGGGGCTCCAGGAGAGCTGGAGAGGGACTGAGGACAAGGGATGGAGGGACAGGACACAGGGAATGGCTTCCCAGTGCCAGAAGGCAGGGATAGATGGGATACTGGGAAGGAATTCCTGGCTGGGGGGTGGGGAGGGGCAAGGCTGGAATTCCCAGAGCAGCTGGGGCTGCCCCTGGATCCCTGGAAGTGCCCAAGGCCAGGCTGGAACACCCTGGCAGAGTGGAAGGTGTCCCTGACCATGGATCCCTCCCAACCCAAACCAGTCTGGGATTCTGGGAATAGAAGCACAAAAATCTGGAAATCTTACCCCCAGCAGGATGAGGATTTAAAGACATTCCTGACTTTCCAGCCATGGATAATTTTGCCATGGAAACCAGCTCCCAGTGCCACACCAAAGCACATGGAGCAGGACGTCAGCCTGGGGTTTTTTTGGGAAAAGCCTTGTCCCATCACCAGCGGAGATCAGCTGGCACGGACACCCAAGCAGCTTCAGCATTCCCAGAGGTCACTGGACTCAGGGATGGGATGGGATGGGATGGGATGGGACGGGATGGGACGGGTGATGGAAATCCCTTACCTCAGCACCCAGGTGATTCCCAGTGCTGACCCAGCTCCCGGGAGCCGCTGGATCCATCCAGCACCTGGAGCAGAGCAGGATCCATCCCTTCCAGCACCGGGAACACACGGGATGTACCAGGAGGAGCCTTTGAACGCAAATATCTTCCCTTTTTGTTCCCTTTTTGTTTGATTCCATGTCAAAAATTCCAGCATTTATTGCACTTTTTGTGCTCCTTATTAACGGGAGCCTGGTTTTTTTTAGGGATTATATAAAAATCCATATTTATGAGACGAGCAGGGATCAAGAACACGGAGATTTAAAAGATCCAATTATCTTTCCGAAGTTTGCCTTTATGTTCATCCTAATGAATCCAATGTTTTCCAGGCTGATAATTGCCTTTCCCAGCATTTAGTGCTGCTCCCGGCTTGTTAGAATTCCAGCATTCCCTGATTTTAAATTTAAAAGGAGCCTGTTCCTCCTGCTTGAAGTCTTGGGTGTCCCTGGAATTCCTGAGGACTTTTTTGTCCTGTTTAAAGCTTCCTAAACATTCCTGGCATCCTCACTGGATGGAGCATCCTTTTGTTGGGATGGGAAGATCCGGAATGTGGGATTCAGAGGGAAAAAGCAGGGAAAAGCAGAGGAAAGTTTGATGGGAGCTGCTGCCATGGAAGATTACAGGGAATGAGTTCTGGGCTGGCTAATTAATGTTGGGAATTCAACCAGCAGCTGGACAATTCCAAGGATAAATCCCACGGTTCTTGGAGCACTGGGCTCCCAAACCCCAGTGATCATTTTGGAATCGTTATCCTTTGGGATTCCCATCAGGATAAAGATCCCAAAGCCTCTCACGCTCACCCTGAGGGGGTTTCAAGGTCCTTCCATGCCCCTGATCCCACCAGAGCCTTGGGATGTGTTGATGTGCCCCAAGCCAAGAAAAAGAGGGAAAAAAGGCAGCAGGGATTTGCAGCTGGAAGGGCTGAGCTGCCCCATTCCCAAGGAAAACCAGGATTTCCCAAGGAAGCAGCTATTTTTCCTGTATTTTTAAATCCAGGCTCTTCCATGGACACCCAACGCCGATGGAGTTCCTCAGGCCTGACCTCTCCACCCGACCTACGGATCAGCATTCCTGGCAAAACAACCATTCCAAAAAAACCCCCCAGCAAGACCCTTCAATTGCACTTTAATTGGATTTTCCAGAGGGTTATTAGGAAATGTTTCCAATCAAGGAGTAAATTGGGATTGTAATAAAATATTCCATAAATATTTATATCAGCCCTGGCTCCGCTTGAAAAGCAGGGATATTTTTCCCCCTTGGACATGCTGCCAAAGGAGCTGGGTGGAAAACCAAGGCCTCGGAGTCACTTCGTCCCCATCAAGGAGCGATCAGAGGGGGTTTCCACCCCAAATTCCACCCTAAAAGATTCCATGTGCACCCCAGGTAAGGCTTTGGATCCAAATGGGATGAGGAGAGGGAAGAGAGGGAGGAGAGGAGGGAAAAATCTCCAAAGAAGCTGCTGCACATCCGAAGGAATTTATGAGCTGTGTGGGGTGGGCAGGGCTCCAGCTCGATTTAATATGGATCCATATCCAAAGGAGCCGTCTGGTTCCATGGGATGAGTCTTTAATCGGGTGTGGATCAAGGAATTTCCCAGGAATGATTAAAGCCAGGCTTTGTTTGTTGCTCAGAATCAGAGCTCCCCCCTTGACCCGGGGCCCTTGTGCCATATTGAACACGTTACCTGCTGATATTCCAGGATTAGGGAGGGATTAGGGATATTTTTCCCACTTTTCCAGATAAGCTGCTCTGTTCGTTTGAGCACGGAGGAGGGGGGGAAACCCCAGCATGCAAAAAACAAGGCTGGAGCAATGGGAAGGGTTAGGAAAACACTCCTAGGGCAGGGATGAGGAATCAATTAAATATTCCATGGATTAATCGGATCCCAGGGAAGCGGAGCTGGAGAGGGATGGGGATGCTCAGGGGTCATGGCCATGCAGGAAGACCCTCACCCAGGATATCCATTGGAGGGAAACCTTGGAAAAACTGGGACAAACTGCCCAGAGAAGCTGTGGATGGATGCTGGAAGTGTCCAAGGCCAGGTTGGGTGGGGATTGGAAAAACCTGGGATAGTGGGAGGTGTGGAATGGGATGGGATTTAAGGGTCAGGAGTAAAATTTAGGAGCCCAGATTTAGGAAAAGAAATTAGGAACCCAAGATTTAGGAGCATAAAGAGCCCAAGGTTTAGGAATCAAATTTAAGAACCCAGGATTTGGGAACAAAAATTAGGATCCCAGATTTAGGAAGGAAAATTAGAAGCTCGAGGATTAGGAAGAAAAATTAGGAGCCCAGGATTCAGGAATAAATATCGGGAGCCCAGATTTAGGAACAAAAAATAGGAGCCCAAAGTTAAGGAATAAAAATTTGGATCCCAGGTTTAGGAACCAAAATTAGGAGCTCAAGGTTTAGGAGTAACGATGAAGAGCCCAGGATTTGGGAACAAAAATTAGGAGCCCAGGATTCAGGAATAAATATCGGGAGCCCAGATTTAGGAACAAAAAATAGGAGCCCAAAGTTAAGGAATAAAAATTTGGATCCCAGGTTTAGGAACCAAAATTAGGAGCTCAAGGTTTAGGAGTAACGATGAAGAGCCCAGGATTTGGGAACAAAAATTAGGAGCCCAAGGCTTGGGAAAAAGAATTGGGAGGAAAAATTCAGAGCCCAGATTTGGAAGGAAGAATTAGAAGCCGAAGATTTGGGAACAAAATTTAGGAGCAAAAATCAGGAGTCAAAGTTGGAGGAGTTAAAATTGGGATTGCAGAGTGCAAAAGGCTGGAAAAGCCAAGTGGAAGTGGCTGGGAAAACAAGGAGCAGGAAAGAATCCTGAGTGAAAAGTTTGGAACTCCAGCGAGCCCTCGGAGCTGCCGGTGCCACCAGGAGTTTCCCGGATCCGGCTGCATCCCGGTGCTCTGTTCCCATCGGAGCAGCCGCTTGTCAGCCCCTAACAGCTGCGGATATTCCCATTTTCCCGTTCCTTTGCATAATTCCAAAGGACGGAGTCAATTGCCTCTCCAAGGGCTGACGGATGGGAGCCGACAGCGTCGCTTCCCATTAGGATTATTTATAGGGAATTAACACCAGCACGGCTCCGGCAGGCGCTTCCTGGGCCCGGCGGTTCCCGAATCCTTGGAACAATCAGCTGCTTCCCATGTCTGCCAGAGTTCAGGGAATGGGGAAAAGCCAGGGATGATGACATTTATCAGCACTGAGGTGTTAAATACAGGAGAAATCCCACCAGGAATGAAGGCTTGGGATCGGATTTGAACAAAAAAGGTGGAATTCTGGCCAAGGGCGGCTTGGCTGGAATATGGAAATAATTCCCAGTGGCTCTGGGACACTTGAAGGCACTTGCATGGCACTCGTGCACGTATCCATGGATGGGAATCTCATGGAATGCTTTGGTGGGAAGGGACATAAATCCCATCCCATTCCATGGGCAGGGACACCTTTCCCTATCCCAGGGTGCTCCAAGCCCCGTCCAACCTGGCCTGGAATGTTCCAGGGATCCGGAGCAGCCATGGCTTCTCTGGGCAAGATCCGCACGTGCCCGGCCATGCCGGCCGGGCCGGGATAACAGGGATAACCTGGATCAGGGGGATCCCAGGGACTGGCCGCTGCTCTGACCCCCATGATCCAGAGGCGGAATTGGCGTCGGCACAGTCGGTGTTTCCAGCCGGGAACAGCCATTTTCCCACAGCTGTTATTCCCGTTCGGCACAGTGGCCAAAGGACGGATCCATGGAGCCCCTTTGGCACTGGGAGCGACGTTTTCCAGCGGTGCCAGAGCCTGGAGAGCTTGGGATGCTCCGAGACCGGGAGATGCCTCCAAGAATCCCTTCCCTCCCCATTCCAAAGCCTCCGTGGCAAGTGTCGCTTCCTGGCAATTCCCAAATGTGCTCGGCCTGGAGAAAACCTCTCCTGGCCGTAATCTTGCCATCCTTTGTGGAAAAGTAGGAATTCTGCTGCTCTCATATTCCCATCCCTGCCGTGTGTCAGTGTTGGAAGCTTCTCCCAGGGCTCTCCGGATGCCACAGGAGGGAATTTCACGTCAGTAACGGATTAAACGAACTCTGGGATCAGTGCAGCTTCCAAGGAATACAGAATTTGGGATTAATCCCAGACATGCAGATTATTCCCCACATTGCAGGATTTAAATATCCATTTGAAACTTGGAAGCAGAAGGATTCCACAATATTGGAGCTATCAGAGCGTGGAGAGGAAATAAATCCCCCCGGCTCCTGAAATCCTGCGGGAAAAGCTGGAATTGCCGGGCAGGGAGAGCCCTTTGGCTCCCTTGGGGAATCCATCCAGCCCTTCAGGAGGTCACCGGGAGGTTTTCCAGGGTTTCAGCGGCCTTTGGAGCTGCTCCCTCCTGGCAAATCCAGAGGGAAGAGCCCTTGGATTGTCCCTCGTGTTTCCTGTGGGACTGTCCCTTGTGTTCCATGTGGGATCATTCCTTGTGTTCCATGTGGGATTGCTCCTTCCGGGATCATTCCTTGTATTCCCTGTGGGATCATTCTTCATGTTCCCTGTGGGATCTTTCCTCGTGTTCCTTGCAGGATCATTCCTTGTGTTCCATGTGGGATTGCTCCTTGCGGGATCATTCCTCACATTCCCTGTGGGATCATTCCTCCTGTTCCATGTGGGATCACTCCTCCTGTTCCATGTGGGATCATTCCTTGTGTTTCAAGGCTTGGAATCCTCCCCAGTTTTCCCATTTGCCACCCGGTTTTTCCCAATAACTCCTCTTCCTTCCTTCCAGCGCCTCAGGCAGGGAAGCTCCCGGAGCCACTTCCAGCTCTCCGGGGGGAGAATATCCCATGGAAGGGTCAGGGAAAACACTGCCCTGGTATCCCTGTTTCCCCAGATCCATGGAATCCTGCCTCAGTTCCTCACGGACCACAGGAATCCCTAAATGGAACAGGGATTTTTCCTCCCTGTTTTGGATCCTTCTGCTCCAGAAATTTATCCCAAATATGGCCAGGGAATTACTTTTTCCTGCTTATTTTTTCCAGGATGAGGGAAAGAGCATTCCCAGCTGGAATTTTGGGATGCAAACAGAGCCCAGAGGAGTCAGTGGGATGGAAGTTTGGGATATGGAGGTGGGAAGAGCGACAGGGGCTGATCCATCCTGCACTGGGATCGACTCCGGAGAGGAGCAATCCCCTTCCCATGGAATGGGATCAAACCCTCGCCCCACCCACGGAGAAGGGAATGCCGTGAGCTGGGAATGAGCTGGGATGCGCTGCTGATCCCGAGGATGGTTTTCCATGGGTTGCCAGCCACGGATTCCCGGCTCAGCCGGAAAACAGGGATCCGAATCCCAGTGCCACACTGACACCTCATGGAAAAAGCGCTCCTTACAATTCCAGCACTCCAGGGACAGATTTTTGGGATAAAAGCTGGGATTTTGCTGCCCGCCCTGTCCCGGTAAAGCTGGTTCGGATAAAACGGATATTTCCTGGAATGAGAGGGATCCAAGGGAGACCGGGATCTGCCCGGGACAGCCCGGCGGGAATCTCGGAGCTGCGAATTCCATGTTTCCTCTCCAGCCTCTCCCACTCGCTGCGGCTTCGGAGAAGAAGGAAATGGGAATAGAAATAGAAATTAAATAAAAAGGAATTAAAATAAGAATCAAAATTTTAAAATGAAATACAAATTTTAAATAAAATTAAAAATTTAAAA
>VZRQ01009112.1:1497-25466 GCA_013397975.1 Machaerirhynchus nigripectus | reverse complement strand
TAAAAATCAATGCCCTCGGCACTTACAGACCCAGCATTCCCAAGACTTTTCCTTCGAGCTCCTGGCACCTGAAGCGCTCCCTCAACAAATCCTCCCCACGATGCCTTCCTTGGACTGCAGAACATTTTCCCAGTGGGAGCTGTAAAACCCTGGCACAGATTCCCAGAGGAGCTGAGGCTGCCCCTGGATCCCTGGAATGTCCCAGGCCAGGTTGGGGCTCCCTGGGATAGGGAAGGTGTCCCTGTCCATGGAATAGGTGGAATGGGATGGGATTTAAGGTCCCTTCCCCCTCCTGGATATGCAGCACCGGGAATCTGGGAGCATCCGAGAAGCCAAACGGATTCCTTAAGGGATGTGCCAGCAGGCCAGGACACAGCACGGGATCAGATCCAAGGGATCAAATCACGGCATCAAATCCAAGGGATCAAATGAAGGGATTAAATCAAGGGATTAAATCAAAGGGATCAAATCCAAGAGATTAAATCAAGGGATTAAATCCAAGGGATCAAATCCAGGGATTAAATCCAAGGGATCAAATCCAAGGGATTTAAAACAACCCAAATTCCAAGGACTGGGTGCTGCTCCCACACCCACGTGTCCCTCCAAGCTCCTGGTTTTTTGGGATAAGGCCACACTTCCCTGATAACTGATAGGACACCATGCTTCTTCTGGGTCCTCCAAAGGCCTCCTGATCCAGGAGGGAGCCTGGAAATCCAAAGGAAAAGTCCAACAAATCCGGAGTCTCCACTTAAGAGCCCTTCCAAGGCTTGGGAATGATGGATGTGTTTGAATTCCTGGCTGGAGTGGCTTTAGGAGATAAATCCCGGCTGGAATCTCCTGGCGCCACAAACAGCGCCATGGAATCCGTAAACATTTGGGATGAGCTTGGCCTCTCCTGGAGATGGAATTCCGCGAGCTCCGGGTTTAAAGAGGCAGCGTCGGGCTGAGAGCAGAAGGAGCAGCGGGAAATTTGGGATTTCCTCACCCTCCGAAGAACCTGGGACAGCAGGAGCTGCTGGAAGGGGGATCCGGGAACCTTGGGATGGGCTGGAAAGGGGCTCTGGGATCATCCCATTTCAGCCCTTCCATGGGACACCTTCTGCTATACCAGGTGGATCCAACCTGGCCTTGGACATTCCAGGGATCCAGAGGCAGCCACAGCTTCTCTGGGAATTCCAGCCCAGCCCCTCCCCCACCCTCCCAGGGAACAATTCCTTCCCAATATCCCTGGATCCCTGCCCTCTGGCAGTGGGAAGCCATTTCCTGTGTCCTGTCCCTCCATCCCTTGTCCCCAGTCCCTCTCCAGCTCTCCCAGAGCCCCTTTAGGCCCTGGAAGGGGCTCCAAGGATTCCCTGGATCCTTCCCTTCTCCAGGTGAACATTTCCAGCTCCCCCATCCCTGCAACCCAGAAGGCAGGAATGTTTTTGGGAAGCAGGGAATCCACTGCCCCCACCTGGATGCAGAGAAAGGTTTCCCTCTCCCTGCAGGGAGAATCCCAGGATGGGCAGGAAGTGAAAGATCAGGATGTGTCTCCCTCCAGGAAAACCTTCGTGGCCCACTTCCCGATGCTTGAACCAATGGAAGCAAAGGGATGAATGGGATTTTCCCACCCAAAGATTCCTGCTGGGATCACTGGGCCCGTTAGTGGGATTCTCCCGGTGCAAGATTCCCGCTGGGATCACTCCGCAGGTACCTGACATTTCCTAGGACAGGGATCATCCCGACAAACCGGGAAATGCCGCTCCTCATCCCGGGAACGGTCAAATATTGCAAGGCCTGGATAAGGAGACTCTCCCGGGTCTGGCACCTCTGGAAACGGCCTTGGCTAAGCCTGGTTCAGATTTAAGCTCAGTTTAAAGATGGATTTATCCTGGAGCTTTGCCTGGAATGGCTCGGAGGAGTTTATGGTGGGAAAAGGCGGAGTCATCCCAGCCTGGGACCCTTAGGATACCTTCGGAACGGCACCCGGCCCAAATCCATGGATAACTTCTCCTTATTGGGGTTTTCCTGCCTTTTCCAGTCCTACCTTTTCCAGTCCTACCTTTTCCAAGGCCTCTGGATGCGCCAAGGGCAGCTCCAGGTGTCAGGAAAGGCTCTGTCGCCACCAGGATCCAACAGGAATGGCAATGGGATCAAGGGAATTCCTCATTATTGGGAAGCTCATTCCCATCCCAGGAATCCACTAAAATGCTGGGTTTGTGTTCAAAGAGGAGGAGGGAGCGGGGAAAAGTGGGAATGCGGGAGCCAGCAGAGGTTTATGAACACCGCAGATGAAGGAATTCCCATTCCAGAGGGAAGAATTCCCACTGCAGTAAAACACCGGGATGGGCCAGGCCGGGGTAAATCTTTACTTCACCCCATTTTCCAATGGAATTTCTCCCAGTGGAATTGTTTTCCAGCCCTGCTCCAGGTCTAAATCCACAGGAAAAGCTTCTCCCTGCTCCTCGAAATAGCGGGATTCTGTTGGAAGGGTTTTTATTATCCTGATTTTTTTTGGGCTTTGGGTCTCCCCTGAACTTTGGGAATCAAATCCCTGCAGAGGCTCCGTCCTGCCAACGGTGCTCCCGGATTTCTAGCCACTTCCCAGCTCACCCAATAGCGCAGCAAATATTCCAGAACTCCCTGATTTTAGGGTATCACTTGGAGAAGGCAAACCCCGCAAAGCCCCAGAGCTCCTCACACTCACCTTGGTCCAGCCGAACCCAGGGAATTTTCCACATTCCAAGCGATTTTCCAGCTCATCCAGGGATTCCAGGGATCGAGGCAATCCCTCAAAACGGCCCCAAACATTCCCGAATTCCCTTCCCACACCTGAAGGTAAAACTGTCCCAACCGCACCTCGGGATCCCAGCACATTCCAGGATTTCACATCCAGAATGATCCCAAAAAACGCCTCTCATCCCAACTTTCTGCAAAGCCAGGGAAAGCTGCTCCCCTTGCCACCACCGGAATGCCAGGAAGAGGGTTTGGAATAAAAGGATTTCTTTATTTAACACACAGAGAGGAAATTCCCACCCTGTCCCAGAGGAAATCGCCTCTTCTCCCGTTCCCAGACGGAAAACATTCCCTGATTTCCTCGTACCCCAGAGAGAGGTGGGATGGGAATTCCCACACCGCTCCCAGCGGGATTTCAGTGACTCTGGAATGTTCTGGCAGCTCATTGACACCTTAAATATTCCAGATGGGTTCTTACCAGAAGAAATCCACATTCCCAAGGTTTTCCTGGCTCCAAGAAAATCGGGAATGGCCAAAAACCCCCTTAAAGTGCTCAAAGCAGCAGCGCTTGGGTCTCCTCGGAAGAGGGAAAGAGGGAATGACCAGGAAAGATGGACTTGGGACTGAAAAACCGGGAAAAGGCTGGAAAAATATCCAAGGGAAAAGCCTGGCGGCCCCACGGATACACGGAGAGTTTGGAATTCCAGAGGGACGTTTAGGACTTCCCGAAATCTCTGGGAAAGGACACATCCATCCAGAACTTCTTTGGGATCGCCCGTGGAACTGTTTCCCGGCACAGAACTCCCGGAGAAGCTCCAGGAATGAGCACAAAGCGGTTTCTGAGGAGCGGTGCCAGCGGAGAATTCCTCAGGCTGGGAAAATCCAGGATTCCAGCGGGAAGAATTCAGGGCTTCCTGCGCCTGCAACAGGAAAGAGCCACACTGAGCATCTGGGATTCATCCAGAGGAATTCTGGGAGCAGACAACACCCCATTCCTGCTTTTCCGCACCCCCGAACCCCACACCTCCGGAAAATTCCAGCGTTTAATCCAAGGAAATTCCAAAAATTCCAGTGTTTTCCTCTGTTTTTTAGGCAGTGGGAGCAGCGAGCCAAGTTGGATTCCGATCCTTCAATTCCCTCTTCCCACAGGGAATCAGAATCCAGAGAAACTGGAATTTCCCAGTGGATAAAATGAGCATTCCTGGTTATCTGCATCTGGGAAAGGGGCAGGAGAGGGAATCCACGGCATTCCCAAGGCCATTCCCGACCCTTTTCCAGTCGGGAACGCAAAGCTAAAGTGGGAAGGGCAGCAAAGCCGGGGGGGAAAACATTCCCAATGTTTGGAAGTTGCCGGGAAAGAATTCCAGGAGCTCTCATGGGGGCTGAGCATGGAGTGGGAATTCCCAGGGATGCCTCATTAACAATTTGGGAAAGGGAATTCTCCGTGATTCCTTAGTGGTTCCAGCTGGAATTTTAGCCATGGGCAGGAATTCCTCCACAATTCCCTCTTCCCACAGGGAATGGGAATCCAGAGAAATTGGAATTTCCCAATGGATAGCACGAGCAATCTTTAAAAGGGGCAGGAGAGAGAATCCAGGGCATTCCCACGGCCATTCCCGGCCCTTTTCCAGTCGGGAACGCAAAGCTAAAGTGGGAAAGGCAGCAAGACATTCCCGAAGTTTGGAAGTTGCCGGGAAAGAATTCCAGGACACTCACTTGGGCTGGGCGTGGTGCTGGTATCCCGGTCCCAGGGCCGATCCTGCCCGCATCTCCACGGCCACGGAACACTGGGAATACAGCCACAGTCAGGATCTGCCACCTCCCGCCATTCCCAGCATTCCCAAATCCTCATCCAGACCAGTCTGGATTCCCTGGATCCCTGCAATGTCCAGTGGGGATCCCAAGCCCGGCATGGCAGGAAGCGTCCCTGCCCATGGAACGGCTGGATTGGGATGAGTTTAAGCTCCCTCCCGACCCAGCCCAGCCCGGGATTCCAGGATCAAGGACGCGACATTCCCGGCTCACCCTGGTTTCCACATCTGTCCACTCCGAGTCCGCGGTGTCCCCGGCAGGGTCGGGATCGGGAGGGGACGAGCGGCGCTTCCGCCTGGAACCGGAAAAGGCGGAATTAGAGCACAAACCACGGGAATCTGCCGCATTCCCAACACCGGGAGACGCTTTGCCCTTCCTCGGTAAATCCTGGAGCAGCAGCAGCTCCAGCATCCACTCATTTCTCCAAGGTTACAGGATTCCGAGTTGGATTTTCCCGTTGGATCATCTGGTTCCATGCGCACTCCTGGAATTCCACAATTCCAGAAGCTCAAATGTTCCACAATTGGAACCTTGGGAATTCCACGATTCCAGAGGTTCAAATTAAAGGAACGTTGGGAATTCCAGAGGCTCAAATTAAAGGAAGCTGGGGAATTCCAGAAGCTCAAATTAAAGGAGCCTTAGGAATTCCATAATTCCAGAGGATCAAATTAAAGGTTCCACATTTGGAACCTTCGGAATACCAAAATTCCAGAAGCTTAAACTAAAGGTTCCATAATCAGAACCTTGGGAATTCCATAAATCCAGAGGCTCAAATTAAAGGAACCTTGGGAATTCCACAATTCCAGAAGCTTAAATTAAAGGAACCTTGAGAATTCCAGAACCTCAAATTAAAGGAACCTTTGGAATTTCACAATTCCAGAAGCTCAGACTAAAGATTCCATGATCAGAACCTTGGGAATTCCACGATTCCAGGAGCTCCAATTAAAGGTTCCAGGATCGGAATCCTGGGAATTCCACAATTCCAGCCTCACCCGGTGGGAGATTCCTGCTTGAGGGTCTCGATGTCCGTGAACTGCACGGCCTGGCCCCCGCCCCTGGTCTTGAAAACGTCCCCCTGGAATGGGAAAAGGACAAGGAAAAGCGGGATTGGGATAGGAACAATGCCGGGATTCATCCCAGAATTCCAGCCCAAGAAGATACGGACACAGATATATTCCTGCCCTTTCACTGCCAATGGATTGTTGCCTTTTTCCACAGGGAAACACAGAAATCGTGGGATCCACGGATCACAGAATCCCAAAAATCATGGACTCCACTAATCACGGGGTCCCGCAAATCACGGGATCCACAAATCATGGAATCCATGAATTATGGGATCCGCACAAACCACAGGATCTGACAAATCATGGAATCCACAAATTATGGGATCCACAAATCATGGGATCCGGGGAATTGTTCAGGTTGGAAAAGACCTTTAGGACCATCAAGTCCAACCATCAGTGCACCACTAAGTATCCCCAGGTGCCACTTCAGGAATTCCTTGGACACCTCCAGGGATGGGGACTCCAAACCTCCCTTGGGAAACTCCAAAGCTCCCTGGGCAGCCTGTTCCTTGCTTTTAAGGGATCATGGAATTCCTGATGTGGGAAAAGCCCTCCCAGCCCTTCAAGTTCAAGCTGTGGCCAATCCCAACCCTGTCCCCCACCCAGAGCTCTGAGTGCTCATTCCTGCTCATTCCACATCCAGGAATTCCTTGGGCATTCCTTGGGAATTACCCAGGGACATGCACTCCAAACCTCCCTGGGCAATTCCAGTGCCCAACCACCTTTTCCACGAAGGAATTCCCGCTGAATTTCTGATGGAAAACGCTGAGCTAAACGAGCCCGGAACCGTTCCGACCAAACAGCGCCCGGGCCCAAACCGGGAACTCCCAGGGAAAATCTTCTGACCCCAACAGCGAAATCTCCGAACCGAGTTCTGGCGATTCCAACGCAACGTTCCCGAGATCCCCACCTTGATGAGCTTGGTCTGGATCTCCCCGTCGGAGGCGAGCTCCTGGTGGGTCAGCAGGTAGCGGTCGCAGCGGGCCAGGGCCTTCTCGCTGGGCGCGCCCACGGTGATGGCCCTGGGCACGCGCGGCTGCAGCAGCGTCTCCGTGGGCACGTGGCCCGGCGGCCGGTGATCCACCCAGCGCTCCCCGGCCGAGCGGGAACGCCGCGGACGGAGCGGCGCCGCTGGGGCGCTCTGGGAACGGGAGNGGGAGGGGAGGGGGTTTGTGGGAACGGCAAAGGTTTGGTCAGCGGGCTGGATCTCGAGGGCACCACCGAGGGCCTGGCATCCAACTGTGAATGGAATATTCCAGGCCAGTCCCTGTTTCTTGGGAATTTTTGTGCAATCTGTCGCATTCCACACCCAGGAAAGTTTCCTCAAGGAGGAAATCTGTGGTTGGTAAAGCTCCTCCCAAATTTCCAAAAGCGCTCTTGGATTGAATCCTGAAGGCACCACCATGAGCTTGGCATCGAATTACTCATGGAATATTCCAGGCCAATTCCTATTTCTTGGGCATCAAATTACTCATGGAATATTCCAGGCCAATTCCTATTTCTTGGGCATCAAATTCTTCATGGAATATTCCAGGCCAGTTCCTGTTTCTTGGTCATCGAATTATGAATGGAATATTCCAGGCTAATTCCTGTTTCTTGGGCATCGAATTGTTGATGGACTTTTCCAGGCCAGTTCCTATTTTTTTGGGAATTGTTGTCCATTGTGTCACATTCCTCTTCCAGGAAAGTTTCCTGCAGGAGGAACCCTCTGGTTGGTAAAGCTGCTCCCAAATTTCCGAATCCACACCAAAGGAGGGGATTGTCCCACTCTGTTCCACACAGGAACAGGCTTTCCTGGGAATGCTCACAAGGAGTGTTTGGATAACAGGGTGGGATCATTGGGATCAGAGTTGGACTCCGATCCTGATGGATCCCTCCCAGCTCAGCCTATTCCACGTTCTCGGAACACTTTAACCAACCAGAAAAGAGGGATTTGTGTCCCCATGGATGCAATCCTGATTCCAAACGGAATTCTGAGGTAGCCAGGCAAACAAATCCATCCTCAGGATGGATTTCCAACATTTCTGAGGGATGGAGAGCTCCCAACACTTGTGAGAGCAGAGGAATTCCCTGTGCCAGGGAATCGCTCCCAGTATTGGAAATCCATGAGAAATTATGGAACTCCAGCCATGGAATTTTATGAACATGGAAATGTTTGCTCAGGAAAAATCAGAATATCCTGGAAACTTGAAAACTGGAGTCACTCCAAGATCTTGGAATGGGTTTTGGGAGAGGATTTGGAGATTCTGTTCCTTTTATGGAATAATTGTGGAGACCTCTTAATTATGGGGAGGTTCCACCACCCAAATCCATGGATGCAAATCCCGTCAGCTGATTAATTAATATTAATTATTAATTAAGATGTCTTTAACCAACAGATTTCCAAGGATTTTTTTGGGAAGCAATCCTTCCAAGGTGCCTCAGGAATGACGCTTGAAGGAGAGGACATCCTGTGGCTGATGGGTGAATTCCTTGGATCAGCACTTTAACAGCTCATCCCTTGCTTCCAAGGGCCAGAAAGTTTGGGAATACTCTCCAGAATGACTCATGCCATGAAAAACTTCCCTCCTGCCAGGAGCTGGGATTGCACAACTCTGGGATTTACCGGAGTGCCAGAAAATGGGATCCCACCATGAGCAGTTCCATGGAAATCCATGGCATTGGCACTCCCAGTTTAATGGGAATTAGGGAGGAGAGTTAAAGCTGAGGCGCACAGATTTATCCAAGGAATGTTTTCCAGGCAGGATGAGCTCCCAGAGCACCTTGGAAGCTGGGAAATTGCAGGACGGATTGGAGGAGACCCGAGGGAAAGGGAAACACCGGGGAATCAGGAAATGGGAAAGGGAAACACCAGGGAATGGGAAAGGGAAACACCAAGGAATGGGAAAGGGAAACACCAGGAAAAGGGAAAGGGAAACACCAGGAAAAGGGAAAGGGAAACACCAGGAAAAACATGAGGACACCCACAGCTAGAGCAGAGTGTGGCCACCTCAGAGCTCCCTAGAAGTGGGAATTCTCAACTTCCAAGGAAGCTCCAAACACCACGAGGGTGGAGAGAGCAGCCAGGCTCTGTCTGGGACCAGCGGGACACGTTTAGGAACAGCTCTACTCTACGTCAGGCGGGCTCAAGGTCCGAGAAGCTTTGAGCTGGGCTCAGCCCCGCTAAGGCCAGGACTAACCCTGCAGCACGGATCCTCTTCCTGCTCTAGCTCCTCTCTAGACCTGGGCACCTCGAGCACTCCGGTCCAGCACTTCCCTCTCCTCCTGCCGGGGCTGGGCCAGGCTGAGCCTGGCTCTGCTCCCGTTTTATTCCTGGATTTGGGAATGCTGGCTGGCTTGCAGGAAGGGGCTCTCTCCTCCCACTCCAGCACGCAGGAGGCCACAGAGATGCTGCCACAAGAGTTGGAGCGCCTGGGCACCCGCGGGGCCACCCGGCTGTCCCCAGCCTCAGCGGGGTCACCACAGCTCTGGGGAGAAGGGAGAGGTCAGTGAGACACAGGAGGCATCCAACAGGGACAGACAGATCCAGGGATTTCCCGTTCCTAAGGATATCAGGAGGAGGGAAAACGGATAAAGAATGAACAGGACACAAGGAATTCAAGTTGCTCCAACTCTGTCCCCAACCTCAGTGGGGTCACCGCAGCTCTGAGGAGAAGGGAGACATCAGGGAAACATAGGAGGCATCCAACAGGGACAGACAGATCCAGGGATTTCCTGTTCCTAAGGATATCAGGAGGTGGGAGAATGGATGAAGAAGGAATAGGAGACAAGGAACTCAAAGCAAGCTGCTCCAACTCTGTGCTCGGGGGCTACTAATGACTAAAATCCCTGCACTGTATCCCTAAAAAACGCTTTTTCCTAAACCCAGAAGTGTTTGGAAGTGACTTACGGGCGCTGGGGAAGGAGACACGGATCTCGGAAGGGGCTTTTCCCGCTCCCTTTCCCGGGAAGGCCTCTCCGGCCTCTCCGCTCGGGGCTCGGTGACGATGGCCTTCAGCTGCTTCAGCTTCTCATCCTTCACCCACAGCTTGTTCTGCATCTCCAGCTGCTTGGCTGCCACTCGCCGCTCCTGCCGGGACCGGGAAAGCGGCGGGAAAACATGGAATTGCTGAGCTTGGAAAGCCCCCCAGGATCACTGAGTCCAAGCTGGGACTGAACCCACTGAGTGCCACGTCCAGGAATTCCTTGGACACCTCCAGGGATGGGGATTCCAAACCTCCCTGGGCAGTTCCAGTGTCCACAGCCCTTTCCACGAGGGAATTTTCCCAGTATTCAACCCGAGCCTCCCCTGGCACAGCCTGAGGCTGTTCCCTCATTCCGTCCCTATTCCGTGGGCGCTGAGCCCAACGCCCCCCGGATGTTCCTTTCCTTTCCCTTCCTTTCCTTTCAATTCCTTTCCATTCCTTCCCTTTCCATTCTTTTCCTTTCAATTCCTTTCCATTCCTTCCCTTTCCATTCTTTTCCTTTCAATTCCTTTCCTTTCCCTTTCATTCCTTCTCCTTTCCATTCCCTTAAATTCCTTTCCCTTCCATTCCTTTTCCTTTCCCTTCCCCTTCCATTCCCTTGAATTCCTTTCCTTTCCCTTCCATTCCCTTCCTTTCTTTTCCCTTCCCTTCCATTCCATTCCCTTCCTTTCCTTTCCTTCCCCTTTTCCCCCAAATCTATTCCATTCCATTCCATTCCATTCCATTCCATTCCATTCCATTCCATTCCATTCCATTCCATTCCCTCCCCTACCAACAGCAGAGCTCTCCAAGCACCTCCACAAGCATCAAGAGGAATTCCTGACCCGGGATTCCTACAGACACCAAACCCCTCCTCAGGAGCGCCCCACACCCAACCCCCCAAATTCCGGATAGAGTAATCCCGCTTTTCTCCCAATTCCCGGCACTCACACATTCCTTCTCCCACTTGAGGGAGGTCTCTGCCACCATTCCCTGCAGCCTGGCCTCCAGCCTCTTCTTGTCCGACGCCTGCCGCTGCAGCTTCTGGCTCTTGCTCTCCAGCTCCTGCTGCAGATTCCTCTTGTCCTCCTCATAAATCGTGGCTGTTTTCTCCAAAATCTCGATCTGCGGGAAGAGAGGAAGGGTTTGGGTGGGGATGCAACCCTCCAAAGCCAGGAATTCCTACTCAGATTTCCCGGTAAACAGCAATTTTCAATCCTAAATTGCGGAGCTGGATGTTTTAAAAGCTTCGCCTCCTAAAAAAGCCCAAAAATTTTCAGTAAAAAAATGCCCACAAAATATTTATTCCTGATATCAAGGAATCTGCCAAACAATCCATAAAAAAAATAATGGGATTTGGGTGCTCCAAAATGACCCAACCTACCTTGTATTCCAAGGTTTTAATCTTCTTCTCCAGCCGTTCCAGCTCCGTTCTCTGCCCTGTTATGGTTTTCTCCTTCTCAGCCAGTTTTCCTTGGATATAATTTTCCTTGGATGCGACACTGGAGTCAAATTCTTGCAGCATGGTTTTAAAGGCAAGAACTGGAAGAGAACGACGAGATTTTGTCTTCAGTCTTTCATCTTCTCCCTTATCTCCACAACATCCAGAGCTCTGTTTTTCCCAACCAACTTAAAGCATAAAATTCCCCAAAAAAAGGCGGAAATGATGGATCTAAACAAGAAAATTGGGATAGAAGGGATCCCTTGAGGAGTGAGAAGGGCACCAAATCTGAGCTTTGCCCTGATGTTCCAAGTTGGGGCAAATTCCTACCGTTTTTGGCAAATTCCTCCGCCAGCATCTGCCTCATTTTGTGGCGCTGCTCCAGGGCCTCGATGAGCTTCGGGAGCGTTTGGTCGTCGTTGATATCCAAGAGCTCGCAGGAAGGCAGGGGAGGGAAGCTCTGGAAAAACAGCTCAGCAGCCGACTGCTCCTCTGGTTCTGCAGGATGGAAAATCCGTCAGCAGGACGGGAAAATTCTGACGGACAGCGGGCAGGATCAGGGAGCAGAACCGGGAACGACTGATGGGAGCGACGCAGTTCCAAAGAGGGGATGGATGGGAAAGGATTAAAGGTGATATCCTTGATTCCGTGTTTTACTCTAAGAGCAGGTCCTGAACATCCAGGAACATCCCACAGTTTCCTGTCAGGAGCTGCAATATTGGGATCGTGGATTTACCCCCATCACAAGGAATTCCTTGGAGATTTCCACAGGGACACTGCAGAGCGGGAAGAGCAGCAGCCACTGCAGGGCTCACAGGGCACTGAGGTGCCTCTGGCACTGTTAAGGCTCAGAGGAATTACTTTCAAATTTAATTCCCAGCCTTTAATTCCTAATGGAAAACTCTGCTGGAATCATGGAATGGTTGGGGTTGGAAGGGACCTTAAAGTGATCCCATTCCATGGGCAGGGACACCTCCCACTATCCCACGTTCCAACCTGGCCTCGGGCACTTCCAGGGATGAGGCAGCCACAGCTCCTGTGGGAATTCCAGCCCAGCCCTTCACAGGGAAGAATTCCTTCCCAATATCCATCCAAATCTCCACTTTCCCAGAAGGAAGCCATTCCCTGTGTCCTGTCCATCCATCCCTTGTCCCGGTCCCTCTCCAGCTCTCCTGGAGCCCCTTTAGGCCCTGGAAGGGGCTCTGAGCTCTCCCTGGATCCTTCCCTTCTCCAGGTGAACAATCCCAGAGCAGAATTCCCCACTCCAGCCCTCACCTGCTCCAATGGGGCCGCCCCTCAGCTCCAGTTTCCGGGACAGCTCCTCCCGGAATGCCTGGTTCCGGAAGCGCCGGCCCGGGGTCAGCCCGCACAGGGGTCTGTCCACAGGCCTGGCCACCTCCACCTCCTGGGTCATCTCTGCAAAACGCATCACTTGCTGCAAGAAAACAGGGAAGAACCACCAGGAGCACCCGGATCAGGGATCGGGAGCTAAGTCACTGAAAGTAGGAAAGGAAGAATTATCCGGCTAAAATCGCAAGGAGCTGCCAGCTATGGTTTGGGATCATCCAGAAACCTCCCCCCAAGGAGCCACAAAACCTCAGGCAGAGCAGCTGGAATTCTTGGAGTAGTAGGGATTAAACACTTCAACATGGCTCCATGGAATTCCGTAAAGAGGGAAACCTTTCCCATTTTCCAAGGAGGAAGCAAGTGCAATTTGAACAGGAGAAATAAGACTTGGAGGGCAGATTTATCCTACAAAACCATAATGGAAGCCCGCAAACAACAATTATTATTCCTCAAATCTCTTGGAGTACAAGAATTCAGGGAAAAACAGGAAAAGAAGAGCAGGAGGTAACGGAAAAAGGGAATTTACCAGGCTTTCCTCGTAGTCCTCAGCCTTGGGATTCACACACACGATCATCCGAACTTTCCCTTCTCCATCAAAATAGTTCTTGAAGAGATGAGTCAGTTTGGAATCTCTGTACGGAACCATCTAGGAATAAAGGCCAGGAAGATCCAGTGAGTTTTCCTTATCCAGGACATCAAATTCACAGATAATTTGGGAAGGGATGCCCACCTTGTTTGTTCCATACAATTGGTTTTCCCGGAGAACCTCGATGCATGTCCTTAATGTCATCAGTGACTGGTTGATATTCCCTAAAAAAAAAAAGCAGACACAAGGAAAAAAACTCCATTAGCAGCCCTTGGATCACGTTCCCGAATTATCCAGAAGAATAAATCGCCTCATTAATGACATTTGTTGCAGATAATTGCTCTAATTAACTGAAGGGGCACAAGTGCTGCTGCAAACTCGTGGTTTCCAAAGGGGAAGATTTAAGGTCATCAAATCCTAACCGATAGTACCAAGAATTCCCGGGATTCTTTCCTAGGAGACAGGATTAGCAGGAGCTTCATTAGCAGGGTTAATTAGCAGGGTGCTGCAGGGGGTTCCTACCTGCCTCCCGCAGCCTGCTCCCTTCGGCCTTGGTCCTGTTGGTTCTCTCGCTTCCCGCCAGATCCACCAGGGACAGCTGGCTCAGGGTGATCTGCTCTTTTTCCTGGGATACAGAGCAAATCCTGGGAGCCTGGATCCCTCAATATTCCCTCTAAAAGGGGTGGGGGGACGCCTCATCCCAAAAAACACTTCCAAATAATGCGTTGGATACAAGCTCAGAGGGCTTTGTACAGCCCAGGGAGCTGGGAACCACCAGGCGTTTTTTTTGGAAGTTTGGCAGATCCCTTCTGCCTCGGGCCACAGGACTGAAAGCTGTTGGATCATTCCAATCCCCAAAACTTTCAATTCCCAAAATATTAGATTCCCAGCAAAAGGAAAAGGTGAAAAGCAAAGGAATCAGCAGCATTTTAATGCTGTTCTCCTGACAAGATGAACTCCGTCACCTCCACACTCAAGGCACGGGAGCTGTTTCCAAGGTAACCTCCATAAAATTCTCCTGGAATAACCCGGAACCCACCTGGAGCACGTTGTCCCCATCTGCATCCAGAGGAGCCTGCGCCAGTTTGATGATGAACACGGAGTGGGAGCGGCTGGATTCCCGGTTCAGCTGCGTGTTGGCGATGCGCCGCTTCTTCTGCCCTGCTCACACACCCCACATTCCCAAAAAATCCTGCTGCTTTCCCACAGTTCCCACCTCTCCCAGCAGCAGGGTGTGAGGGATTTCACAGCTGTGGGATACTGGGAAGGGCTGGAAATGGGGAGGCCCTAAACGCCCACAGAAGCTGTGGATGCTCCACCCCGGAAGTGTCCAAGGCCAGGTTGGATGGAGCTGATCCAATGGAATCTCCTTGCCCATGGATAATGTGTAAGGTGCTGGGATGGGGGAGCAGCCCTGAATTCCAAGATTTACCTCTCCAAAAGACTTCAAAAGCTTCCTCTGTGGATTTGACCTCCACTTCGGTGCAGCCCGTCACGTACATGTTGTGGTTCTGGTCTTCCCGAAGGATTTTGGACTGGGGAGGCCTTTGGGATAGTGGGGAAGAGGGAAAACAAACAAATCCTGTTAGAGTGGAGTTTTCCGTGCAGCTTCCTGCCATGCAGATTTTCTTGGAGGGCAAAATACAGGGGGAAAAGGGCAAAAATCTGAGGAGAAAAGGCCAAAACTTCTGAGGAGGAAAGGCCAAAAATCTGAGGGGAAAATGTCCAAAAATTCTGAGGGAATAGACGTCCAAAAATTCTGGGGGAAAATGGTCAAAATTCTTGGGGGAAAAGGACAAAATTCAGGGGGGAAAGGCCAAAATTCTGAGGGAAAAGCATCCAAAAATTCTGAGGGAAAAAACATCCAAAAGTTTTGAGGGAAAAAAACGTCCAAAAATTTTGAGGGGAAAAACGTCCAAAAATTTTGAGGGGGAAAAAACATCCAAAAATTCTGAGGGAAAAGGTCAACAATTCTGGGGGAAAGTGGTTAAAATTCTGAGGGAAAATAGCCAAAAATCTGAGGGGAAAAGGCCAAAAATCTGAGGGGAAAAGGCCAAAAATCTGAGGGGAAAAGGCCAAAATTTCTGGGAGGAAATGGTCAAAATTCTGAGGGAAAAGGACAAAATTCAGGGGGAAAAGGCCAAAATTCTGAGGGAAAAACATCCAAAAATTCTGAGGAAAAAACATCCAAAAATTTGAGGGAAAAAACATCCAAAAATTCTGAGGGAAAAGGTCAACAATTCTGGGGAAAAGTGGTCAAAATTCTGAGTGAAAAGGACAAAAATTCTGAGGGAAAAAGGTCAATTATCCCTATAAAAGCTGGAAGAGGGAATACAGGACATGGACACACAGCCAGGATTAGTGACACTCCAGCTACTGCTCTAATTAGCAGCTATTTAATTGCAATTAATTGCTTTGGTGGCAGCTATTGCTTTTCTACAAGCACACAGAAGCGAGGAGAGCATCCTAGATTTCCCAGGAAAGCAAGGAAAGGCAGGGAATTTTCTGCTTCTACTCAAGGGAAAAGGAATAACGGGAATAACACGCTGGACACATACACAAAGTCTCCATTTCTCACAGGAGTGTTGCAACTGTTCCACCTACCAAAAAAACATGGAAAAACATTAAATCCTTGATTTCTGCCTCAAATCTTTCTATCTCTCGCACACCGCAGCTTCCAGAGGGAGAAATCATCCAGGATTTTTTTTTTAGGGGAATAAGCACCAAACCATTGAATGGTTTAAAAGCACTCCCTGAGATTCGAACCCTTTTGGAATGAGGACCCTGGAGACAGCTCCTGGTTTGCTTTGCCCTCGTTAATTCTTTGTTAATGAGCCACTCCTTAATTAACACAGGACCGACGGGCTCCGTTAATGGAGCTGGAATTTCAATACATGGATTCCAAGAGGAATTTGCAGAATTCTCCTACTAATTTTAGGCATCACAAAGGCACACCTTTGGAAAAATATCCCTGATTTCACGAGGAGACAAATAATTCCTGCTTTTACGGGAATTACTGATATCAAGTGGAACGATATGGAAATACAGAGCACCAAACCAGTGTTTTTCACTGTTTCCAGGGAAAAAAAGTTATGGAATGGCTTGTTCCAAGTTGGAATGACCTGTTAGAGCAGCAGGACTAGGTTGGGAATGTCAGTGGGATACAACTGCCTAATGAATTAAAGATTTGCTCGTTAATCACCCATCCTAACGAGGAAGGGAGCAGCAAGCGTCTTAGCCATCAGTACTGAAATATTCCTGTTGGGACTGTTTCCATGTGTTTTTAACAGTGATTCCCAGGAATTTTGAGCCAGGCCCCCTAAGGCTACAACCAAAAAACCATGGTGGAGATCCTACAAAAGCCTCCCTGGACTGGGAATATGGGAATTCCCAAACTCCCTTGGGCTTGATGTGCTCCGAGGAGGTCGTAGACGTCGGTGGAGGACACAGAGACGCTGCAGACAATGTCCTCATCCCCCTCTTCCAGTGGTTTGGTGCTGATTCCCAACCCCAGCCGAGGAAAATCCCAGATTCCCAAACTCACTTGGGTTTGATGGATTCGAAGGGAGCCTCCTCCAACAGGTCGTAGATGTAGTTGTTGTAGATCTCGATGTAGGACACGAAGACGCCGTAGACGTTGTCCTCATCCACGTCCTCCACCCTGCAGTGATCCTGGACGTTGATCATGTCGGCAAACTCGGGATCCAGCTGCCTCCTGTGGGAAACAACGGGATGGGGATGGAATTCCTGGGAGCCAGAACGCGTCAGGGCAGACCTGCGGGGTTGGGGTGGGGAAACGCTCAATATTCGGCAAAATTCTGGTTCTTGGGGTGTCCTGTGCAAGGCCAGGAGTTGGAATTCCGTGATCCAACTGAGGAAATTCCATGGTTCTATGGAAATATCTCCAAGTTGAACTTCACAGGATTCTTACTCCAAGCCACAGCAGTTTAGTCCTGGCTTAACAGGTTTAGTCCCAGCTTAACAGGTACAAAACCAGACTAAGTCTGCTCGTCTCAATCACTGCTCAAACCACATGGAATACGCTCATTTTCCATTCATATTTTATTTATTATTATCATTATTATTATTATTATTAATATCCCTGCCCATGGGACGAGATCAACTTTAAGGTCCCTTTCAAATTCAGGGGGGAAAAGGTCAAAAATTCTGAGGGGAAAAGGTCAAAAAATTCTGAGGGAAAAAGGCCAAAAATTCTGAGAGAAAAAGTCAAAAATTCAGGGGGGAAAGGCCAAAAATTGGGAATTTGGGAATTATTTGGGATACCACTGCCTAATTTCAGCGAAGATTTGCCGATTTTTTTCCAATTTTTCTTTGATTTTTCAAGGGCAGAGCCCAAGATTAATTGAAAGCACCCTGAAAGAGTCCCATTTCTAGGGAATAAATTCCCTCTCCCTTTTCCAGGAGTCACTCACTTCCCAGATGGAGTTTTTGGGACAGGCAGGGCCTCTCTCTTCTGGCGTTCCAGCAGAGCTTCCACCTCACTTTGCACATCCACCCCGTTCTTGTCATCCAGCTTGAAAACCTGAGGGAAAAACCAGGAATTTCAGCCAATTCCAACATCCAGGTGGTGGCCAACAAAGCATTATTGGATTAGATAATTAATTAGTTTGATTAGGCTGGTATTAATTAATTAATACCACGGCCCTCATTGGCACTCAACCCACCGAGATCTGCCAGAAACAATTTCCAAAGTATTATTTTATAAAAGCTCCCAAGGAAGAGAATTCCAGGATTATTTCTGTATATTTAGATGCCAAAAATCCCAAGGAATTTTGGGAAAAGCCTCCCCATCTCCATTATCTGGTTGACAAGCTGGTGATCAAAGGTTGGACTCGATCTTGGAGGTCATTCCCAACCTTAATGATCCTGTGATTTTGGAGATGGATTCCCGTGGATCTCATTCCAGAACTCGGAAAGATTCCTCTTTGTTAATTATTTTTAGAGTTAATTAAAGAATTAACAACTGTTTAAGGACAGCCAGACCACAGATATTCATCGAAGCTTGGCCCTGCTCCTCGCATCCCAATGGGAAAAATATTAAATCCTTGATTTCTGCCTCAAATCTTCCTATCTCTCACACACCACAGCTTCCAGAGGGAGGAATCATCCTGGATTTTTTTTAGGATAGGCTTGGGGAATAAGCACCAAACCACTGAAAGGTTTAAAAGCATTCCTGGAGATTCAAACCCTTTTGGAATGAGGACCTTGGGGTTGGGTTTTTTTCTCTTCCAAGCCCTCCAGTGCCAGGCCAGATTTCCCTGGATCAGAACCCGTTATCCAGGGATTAGTGGAGGATACAGGGGAGGCACTCACGAATCTCTTGGCCTGGAAGGGGCCGATGCTGTTGAAGATCATGGCCAGGCAGCGGGGCAGGAGCCCCCCGTCCCCAGGAGATCCCGTCATGGTGTGGGTCTTCCCGCTGCCCGTCACTCCATAGGTGAACAGGAGACCTGGGAATACAGGGAAAGGGATAAATCAATGGGATCTGGGGGAAAAAAACTATCTTGTATATTCCACACAATCAAAAGTGTTGGCACTTTTCATCACAACTGGGAATATCTGTCTTCCTCTCCAAGATCCCACTGGGAGCCAAAAATCAGCCCTGGCACAGGTTGTGCCATCCCTGGAATGTTCCAGCCAGGCCGGATGGGGCTTGGAGCACCCTGGGATAGTGGAAGGTGTCCCTCCCCACGGGACTGGGTCATCCCTTCCCACCCAAACCATTCCAGGATTCCTATTCCATAAACAGCTTTAAGCGCTTCCGAAGGTGTCCTGTGAGGAGCTGAGCCACAATCCCAAGCAAACAAGGTGAGAAACCTCGGGAGCCATGAAATCCTGGGAATAGGAGACTGCGGGCCCGGGGAAGGGACCCGGGGGGAGACCTCTGCTCACCATTTTTGCCCCGGATCAGATCCTCCACCAGCGGTTTGGCCACCACGTCGAAGAGCTGCTTCTGCACCACCAGGGTGCCAAACACCTCCTTGAAGGAATACTGGGTCTGCCAAGAGAGGGAAAAGCACCCTGAACCTCCAGCTCCACGGCCTGGATCGTCCAGGAGGATCCCACGGACCACAGAATTCCAAATTTACAGCTAAAAGCCGGAATTCTCTTTGAGCTTCCCCCGTAATCCACACCGAGCAAAGGAACATCCACCATGGCCCAAATGGGGCTGTTCCTTCATTTACATTTAATTTTTAAATGTTTTTATTTAATTTGGATCTTTTTCCAGTCCTAAATTTCAATCTGGTTTTGTTTTTTTAATGATTTCTGTCATTTTTCCATCAAAACTCTCGCTTAAGATAAATAAAACACCTGAATTTGAAGGATCTGAACAAAACTTCATTTGCCAACGTTCAATGAAGCTTTGCCTGTGTCATTTAAACCTTTGGAGATCCCTTCATGGACTTCCCATGAGGATTTTCCAGGCTGAAATCGGAAAAGAAACATTCCACATCCCAGCTAACATTCCCACCCGGAGAAGCTGTGGATTCCTCATCCCTGGAAGTGATCCCAATGCCACGTTGGAGCGACCTGGGATGGTGGAAGGTCTCCCTGCCCATGGAATGGGATGAGCTTTAAGGTCCTTTCCATACATTTGTGGTTATGGAAGTGATGCTTTTTTGCTATAGATGGGCTTTTGGGTTGAAAACATCCGGATTCGGCACTCCGCAAGTCCCACGAGCCAGGGGAAGAATGGGAGAGCAGGGAAAAGCAGCTGGATGCATAAAACCATGGAATTCCAGAACGGTTTGGTGGGAAGAAACCTTAAAAGATAATCCCATTGCCACAGGCAGGGACACCTCCCACTAAGCCAGGTTGCTCCAACAACACTTCCAGGGACCGGGCAGCGCTTCCAGGCGAATTCCAGGCTGGAATGCGGTTACCTCGCGGTACTCGCCGTTGCGGAACACGCGGTAGCCCTCGGGCGGGTGGATCTGCACCGTGGTGTCGTTGATGACCTCGATGCAGCATTCCTGGTCCGCGCGGCTCAGCGGCCGCACCCGGCAGTAAACCTGGGAATGGTGGGAATCAGGGGGGACAGGGATGAGCCCCCCGAACCGGGACACAGCAGCAGTAAACCTGGGAACGGGGAACGGTGGGAATTAAGGGGGACAGGGATGAGCCCCCCGAACCGGGACACAGCGGCCGCAGCCGGGAATAAACTCGGGAATGAGGAATGGTGGGAATCAAGGGGAACTGGGATGAGCCCCCGGACCGGGACAGAGGCCCCGAACTCACCCCCACCGGGTCCTTCAGCGTGGGGTTCGTGGGTTTCTTCGGCCTCCGCGGCGTCTTGGCCCTACTGAGGGGAGAGAGCCGTGAGGGGAGCCCGGGAAGAGGGGAGGACAGGGATGGGGGAAGGCCGGGAAGCGCTGGGGGAACCGGGGGAGGGCAGACACCCGAGGGAACGGGAGGACAGGGACGGGGGCAGTACCGGGAAAACAGGGACGGGGGAAGACCGGGAAGGGGGGAGGGTAAAACACGAGNAGCCACTCACGCCGCCTTCATGTCGCGGGTGCCGCTGTCGCGACAGGGCCCGGGGGTCGCGCTCCGCCCGGCGGCGTCCGAGCGGCGGCCGCGCGCCCGCCGCGATTCAAATCCGACCAATCAGCCCCGCGCCGACGCGCTGACGCCATCACGCACGGCGTCACCATGGCGACGCCAAAGGGGCGCGGCCCGGGGCGCGGCCGCCCCCTGCTGGTTGCGGTGGCGGCGGAGGGGCCGCAGGTTCGAATCCCGGCCCCGGCGGATCCGGGAGCGTGGCCTGGTTTTCCAGGTTTTTTTTCCCCTTTTTATCCGCCTAATCCCGATCTTTCAGGCAAACAGGTGAAATTCAGTCCATTTTCAGGGCCAGGGCTTCCCTGTGTGCCTGCTTGGAGGTGAACCAGTCAATCAGTTAATTCCCAACCCGTTGGAAACGAGTTAATTCCCAACCTATGGAAAATGAGTTAATTCCCAACCTGTTGGAAACAAGTTAATTCCCAACCTGTGGGAAATGATCCGTGGTGGAAAATAAACATTCCAATGCTGTGTTGGGACACGTGGGAAAAACCCGGCAGAACAAGTCCAGGGAAAAGCAAACTTCCTGCCGAGGGAATGTATTCCAGCGGGGAAATTGGGGGGAAGGACTCAATTCCTGTTAAATTCCAGGGAATTCCCACTTTTAGTCCTAATTCCTTAATGTTTCCATCACACACTTCAAGGATATTGGAAAAAAACCAGGATAAAATGACCTGGAGGAGCCCTAAATTCCCTGTTTTCCAGCCTGTGCCAATCCCCGTGGCCGGGGAGGGATGAGGGAGCTTCTCTGGAATTTGATCCCAAAATTCCTGGATTTGTTTGGGATTTGCCGTGGATCAGGCACAGGCACATGAGGAAACATTCCAGCGAATAAATATCCCGGTTTATTTCCTTGGAACAACTGGACATGGAGTTTTTAGTTCTCCTGGGAAGGGAATTGAGTCAAATCCAGAGATTTTTGGGGAAAAGCAGGAAAAACCCGCCCCTTGTGCTGCTCCAAGATCCAACATCGCCCATTCCCTGCGTTCAGCTGGAGAATCCCATGGAATTCCAGCATTCCATTCCATTCTGAATGCAGTTTTCCTAAAATTCCTGGCACGGAAGAGGACGAGAGGATTTCAGTTCAAAAGCTCAACGACCTGGAATAATTCCGGGATGGTTCCCGAGGTTTTTCCAGGCTCTGCCATCCCAGCCGGATTCCTTCACACTCACAGCAGCTCCCAAAGGAAATAAACTCCGGAATTATCAGCAACAATCTCCAAAGGGATTAGTTTTCCTGGGAATATTTGGATGACGAAGCGGATTCGGATCAGCGATTCAGATTCATTTTAATTGGAGAAACAATTCCAGTGCTTATAAATATCCCTAAAAATCCCGGTCAGCATTCCAAAGGATTGAGCTATCCCACATTTAACCCTTTTATCCCAGATTTTATTGTGTTATCCCACATTTTATTGTGTTATCCCAGATTTCAGGAGCTCCCAAAGTGCAGCAAAGGCAATTAAAGCAAATTAACGGAACAGACGGAGGATTATCCAGGATAATATTCCCAAGGAATAAGTGGTGTGTGCCGTGCTCTGGCAGGAAAATCCAAGGAAAAACATGGATCCTGGAAAAGGCCAAGAGCTCCAGGGGCTCCCTGCAAAATCTAGGAGCGGCAGGAAAGGAAAACAAGGAAGAGCAGAGGGAAAATCCTGGGAATTCCTTAAAATCCCAGTGTGCCTTTAATCCCTGAGCTGTCCCAAATCCCGAATCCTGCTTTTCTCCTGGTGTCTCTCCGTGGATCCCACTCCCATCCCAATCCCTCATCCAAGGAAAAGAGTAAAACCCTTTTCCTGAAGGATCCCAAATCCAGGGAAGTTGGGAAGTGGAGCTCTCCCATCTCCCATCCTCAATCCCAGGATCCATCCCCGCTCCAGGAATACCCAGCACAGGATGCAATCCCGTAATTCCATCCCCCGTGTGGAAACTCAGCATTCCCATGGCAATGAACTTCCCAGGATTTCCCAGAGTCAGACCCTGTAAGAGCTTTCCCGTGGGAACACCCCATGGAAGCTTTCTCGGAATCCCTTTTCCTGGATAAGGAGTAAAAATAGTGGGAAGTAATCCGGAGGGAAACTCCAATCCCTCCATCCCACCTTTCCAGGCACTTGGGCTGAGTGTAAGGCTTGAAATTCCAAAGGAATGCCACTTCCAAGGGGAAAAGCGGGAATTAGGGAGCCCTCAGCTTCACCGGGAATCTCCAAACTGGTGCCGCCAGCATTCCCTGGATTCCTCCTCGAGGCAGACCCGAGGGATCCCAGTTTCTTTGGGAAGCAGGAGTGCTCCTCTCCCTTTGCAGGGATCAAATCCCAATTATTTGACGCTTTCCCTGTGGATAACAACGGGGCGGGAAGCGTTTCCCAGCCCATCCATGGATAAAACCAAGTTTTTCCCTTGGGAAAATCCCCAAGAAACATTTGCGGGCAACAGAATTCCCCCTCACCCCCGCCGACCCCTCTGGAATGGGATCGCTCCCATAAATCCAAGGCAAGCCCCGATCCTAGTGGGATTTTTCCCGGGAAAGAGGCTCCGGGCGGAGGCTCCAGAAGCAGATCCCAAGGATGGCCAGGCTGGCGGCCACACCCATTCCCAGGGATCCAAAGGTTTCCAGGGAAGAGGGAACTGGGAGCTGGCCGCGGCGCTCCGCCATGTCCATGGAGATGGCTTCCAACTGGAAGTGTGTTCCCAGGATCCCGCAGATGTGGAAGAGCTGGTGGCTGTGCCCTGCGAAATTCCATGGAAATTCCATGGGCGTTCGGCTCGGCTGGGTGGATCCCACGTCCCCGGAATGCTCTTTTTATCCGGACAGTCTGGGAGATCCAGTCTGGGATAGCCGGAGGCGTCCCAAACCGTTCCGAAATTCCAGGATTCCGGGATTAAAACACACTCAGCCCACTCCATTAAATATTTATCCAACAAATTCCCATTCCCAATTCCCATGGGTTTATCCTCCGGTTAATTCCTATCCCTAATTCCTGTAGTTTTTATCATCCTACAAATTCCTACCCCTAATTCCAGTGGTTTTATCCTTCTATGAATTCCCATTCCTGATTCCTGTGATTTCATCATCCTACTAATTCCCATTCCCAATCCTTGTCGGTTTTATCCTTCCATTAATTCCCATTCCCAGTTCCTGTAGGTTCATTCCCAGAATTCCCTGGAATGCAGGGGTTCATTCCCAGGATTCCATGGGGTTTATTCCTGGGATTCCATGGAACACAGGGGTTATTCCCAGGATTCCCTGGAATGCTCACCGACGAGGTCGAAGGTTCCCGGCGCCAGGCTCTCGGGCAGGCGGGAGGTGAGGATGAGGAAGGTGAGGAGGGCGCAGAGGCTGTGCCGGGAATGCAGCGCCACGGAGCCTTCGGAGCAGCCGCTGGCTGCGCACTGGGATAGCTGTGGGAAAACGGGATTGTCCATCCTTCCGCCCATCCCTCATCCATCCATGGATCCATCCCTCTTCCATCCATCCATTC